>JAGSMU010000872.1:0-28988 GCA_029286865.1 Teinopalpus imperialis | reverse complement strand
TAGTGGCGGCTGCGGGCAAGCGAGGCGGGGTATCCAGACCGGCGAAGACAGCTGAGACCGCTGGGTCTCCTGGTCTGGATGACTCGCCACAGCAGAGGAAGTAGTGGCGGCTGTGACGAAGGCTGGGCAGTAAAACGCACACCGAGCCCGTTCAATTGTGAGCATTAGGCACTGCCAACGACGTATCGCCACCAGTTCTAACAATGCACACCACATTTTGTTGCCTTTCCCCGGATACTTAGATCAAGGAGAATAAATTCTCGCATTGGGCAATTGAGAACGACGTATCGTCACCAGTGCCCAATGCGCACCATCGTTCGCTTGCCTCTTCCGGATATGGAAATCAAGAGGAAATGCAACCCCTGCCACTCCACTGTGCCCGCTTATCAGAGGGACACAGCAGAAAGCAGCTATCCCCCTGTCAGAACATTCGCCACTGGCGCAACAACGTATCATCACCAGTGCCCAGGGTGCGCATTGTCCCGGCGTTGCCTTTCCCCCGATACAATAGTATCAAAGGAAAATTCAACGACAGGCACCTCCGAGGAGGTTTTCTGACGTGGCACCCTCGGGGAACCTTTTACATGGGGAAATGTTTCACGATACCCACCTGCGGGGCAGCAGGGTTATGCTCGACTCGGCACTGACTAAAACCCCATGGTGTTCCACCTTCGTCGCGTATGGCGGGGTTACGGGAACGCTAATAATTCTCCGCGACCCTGCTTCGCGCTGGCCGGCGCCGGCCCCTCCTTCGGGGAGGACATCCTCTCCACCCTCTGGCAAGGCGCAGCCGGAACACGACGCGCTTCCAACTCGTAGCCTCCTTCGTGGGTGGGCCCCCGCTACGACAAAGTGCCGAGAACCTTCGGGGGAAACCAACCTAACCTAACCTAACCTAACCCAACCTTTACGTGGGGAAATGTCACGCATACCCGGCTGTCTCGGTGGGCAGGGCGGGTTATGTCGGACTCGCACCGACTAAAACCCCACGGTGAAGCACCAACGGGCTCGCGAGGGGTCGCGGGATCTCCGTAAGGAACGCAACCGTAACCCCTGCGCTTCGCTGGGATAGCTTTTCCGTCCTGGGGCATGCGTGAAGATCAACTTCCAGAACCCTCGCGGAACTATTATCACGACGACACGGTACCACGTCGTGCCGTCGTCCTCCCGGGTCGTTATTACTGACGGTCGGGATTCCCCCACTCCAATCGTCAGCGACCCGTAGGCCCCGCTTACGGTAGGGGATCACCGGGAGGTCGAAGAGGCGCGAGCGCTGCATGGCCCTGTCTCCGAGCAGGACTGGTCCTCTCTTTCCTGCCTGGCAGCCTCCTTTCGGTTCATTACGGTCTCGCAGAAGGAGGCTACGGCCCTCCACGTTGATCCCCGCTCAGCATCGCCGACACGATCAAGCTGGCAGGACAGGTTCCGGACCGATGTATTTAATTGACCTGCTTCGTCTTCCCACGCCGGGCAAGCTGCGAGCGTGTGCGATACGGAGTCTCGGTCGTTGCCACCACAGTGGAAGTAATTCGCCGTCGTCTGCGACGATTTGGCGACAGGTAATCACCGAAGCATCCATGCCCGGTGATCTGCGTAAGTCTGTAGGTGAGTCTTCCTCCCCTCGTCGCTGCATCCAGGGTTTCGAAGACCGGCAGGAATGTTGACGACGCGTTTGCGCGCATACCGTTCTCACCGAGCCGTGCGCGCCACGTCGCGAACGCGATACGTCGTTCCTGCCGCTTCACCGCCCGAGCGCCTCTTCTGGCTCGCCACCATCAGTTCTGGCGTAGGACGCGAATCTGTTGATACACCCTCGCGTCCATGTCCGCCAGTATATCCAGAGGTGGAAAGCGAGCCAGGATTGTCGCCGCTCAAACGATACCGTCCGGTATCCTCGTACGACCCGTGGCGCGGCTATCCTATACGCTGACGCTGTAGATCTTAGTCCTACAGCGTCGGATGGCCAGCCTTCGCTCCAGACGGGCGCCCTGTACAGGGCTACGGATCGTACGACCTCGGCATAGAGGTATGGCGAATCCTCCCTCGGTCCCCTGAGATTGGGCAGCAGTCTGCATAGCACCCACCCTTCGATCCGGGGACCAGGCGCTCGAAGTGCTCTTCGAAGCCCCAGTGACTGTCCAGAGGCCCAGGTACTGGCACCGCCCCACTTGACTTCAGACCCACCTACTGGATCGCACGAGTCGGGTGGTTCCTGCTCCGCGGCAGTTCAGGAACCATAGCGCCTCGGTCTTGGGAGGCGCTACCCAGTCCCAACTCGTGGACTTTGGCGACGACGATTTCGCCCCAAGCTCGGCGAGCTCCTTGGTCCTCTCGGAAGGAGTCCCCGCTGGTGACTATCAACGTGTCGTCCGCGTAGCAAACGACAAACGCCAGCGGGGAGCCTGACTCGCAGGACAGATCGTAGGCGAGACTCCACAGTAACGGGCCCAACACCGACCCCTGTGGAACCCACACTGCATCTCCTCCGATCCTCGTACCGTCTCTTCGGTCCAGGTACAAGATGTACCGTCGCGCAGTCCGCGATCACGCCTTGCAGGTAGGGGAACACCATGCCGAGTCCCTCAATCGCGCGTCCCAGGGCAGGGTTAAAGGCGCGACGATGCCAGACTTATCGCCAACGCCACGCCGCCCTGGGACACAGCCTGCTCCGACAGGGAGCGGACGCGCATAACTGCGTCGATGGTGGAACGCTCCTGCCGGAAACCGAACTGGTTATCGGCGAGATCGTGACCGATTATCGGCGATGATGCCTGTTGAGACGGGCGGCAAGAATTCTCGAATAACTTTGCCGGCCTCGTCCAATGGCATATGGGGACGGTACGCAGAGGGAGAATTGCGACTCTGTCTGCCTCTTTCAAGAGGACCAGTCGCCTTTTTCCAGAACAGGTTCAACTGGCGACCAATTGCATCCGACCGGAATTGTTCGTCTTCAACAGTTCCTGCTCGGTCACCCCATCTCAGTTCCTCCACTCCCACGAAGATTGGGGTGGGATTGAGGGACTGACCCTCCGGAAAGAAAGCGAATTGATCAATTCTTCCAAAAGGGCTGATCGAGAGTTTCCGTCACCGGGGCATCCAGACGGAGCTTACTCCAGCACCACCGATACGGACGCCCCCACGGATCCCTCGTTGAGTCCCCTGGCGAGCTGTTCCCAGACTGAGACCTGGCGTTGCAGATGCATACCTGCAACGCCTTCGTAGCTGCTCGGATATGCCTCGTAGAGTCTGGCTATTTCCTCAATTGTCACGCTTCGTCTCCTTTCGGGGCTCTGGTGTACTGGCGGGTGTTCCAGCAGATCGCCTGGAGTCAGTAACTGCCGACCACCAGTACACCGCCCTGCGTTTGGCGACCGGTTCAGCATCGACGCGTCACCACGCGTCATCGTGTCCTGAACCAGTTCGCTTCCACATCCGGATCGACGGAACCTCTTCGGCGCTTTCTGGCCATATCGCGACGTTGGCGGCGGCCCTGAGCAAGTCTCGGTCTAGCCGCTTGAGACACCAACGGCGCGCGTGGCTGCCTTCTCGGCGCGGCTGATACATCGTCGGGCGGCGGATTGCAAGATCGAAAACAATATGGCGGTGGTCGGATAACGACCAATTCCTTTCTGCAACCTGCCAGCCCGAAAGCATGCGCATCGCAGCGGAGTCGTCATGTTAGGTCCACGACCGACTTCTGCCACCGAACGCATCGTGGACCCCGATTTGCCACCGAGGTCCAATCCAGCCGCCCATTCCATCACCGTCTCCTTCTGGACTGTCTCTTCTGAACCCAACCTAACCTAACCTAACCTAATCAACCTTTTTTTACATGGGGAAATGCCTATTACCCACTTCGTAAAGGCGATGGGTTGCGTCGGACTCGCACCGACTAAAACCCCATGGCAGGAAAGTCGCCACTAACGCTCGCGCGAGGGGTCGCGGGACTTCCGTGGGCGAACGCAACCGTAACCCCTTGCGCTTCGCTTCGGGATAGCCTGTCCCGGGGCGTGCGAGAAGATCGCACCCCAGAACTCCCGCGAACTATCACGACGACACGGTACCGTCGCCGTCGTCCTCTCAAATGCGATACTGACGGTCGGAGCCCCCACCTGATCGTCAGCGACCCGTAGGCCCCGTTTGCGGTAGGGGATCACCGGAGGGCCGGAAAATGAAAGGCGATGCCAAGTCAGTCCCGTCTTCGAGCAGGATCCTCTCTATCCCGCCGGCAGCCTCCTTCGGACCATTGTCTCGCAGAAGGAGGCTACGGCCCTCCACGCGATCTCCCGCGCAGCACGCTCGACACGACTGCTGGCAGGGACAGGTTCCGGTCCAATGTGGCCAACCACATTCGCCGCTCGGCTTCCCACGCAGGGCAAGCAGCAAGCGTGCGATGCGGAGTCTTGGTCGTTGCCGCCACAGTGGAAGCAATTCGCCGTCGCCTCGCGATTCTACACAGGTAATCACCGAAGCAACCGTGCCCGGCAGATCACCTGCGTAAGTCTGTAGGTGAGTCTTCCTCGTCGCCGCATCCAGGCTTCGAAGACCGGCAGAATGCCCGACGAGACGCGTTTGTAAGCATAGTGCTCGCGGAGCCTTGCGCGCCACGTCGCGAATGCGATACGTCGTTCCTGCCGTTTTACCGCCTTGAGCGCCTTCTGGCTCGCCCCACTGCTCTGGCGTAGGACGCGAATTCGGTGATACACCCTCGCGTCCATGTCCGCCAGTATATCCAGAGGTGGAAAGCGAGCCAGATTGTCGCCGCCTCAAACGATACCGTCTGGTATCCTCGTACGACCTGTATGGCCATCCATGCTGGACGCTGTAGATTTTCGTCCTACAGCGTCGGATGAACAGCCCTTCGCCCAGATGGGCGCCCCGGCCAAGGCTACGGATCGCCGACCCCAGCGTAGAGGCGGGCGGATCTCCTCACTGGTCCCCTGAGATTGGGCAGCAGTCTGTGCATCGCACCCGCTAGCCCCGATCCAGAATCAGGCGCTCGAATTTTCAGCCCTGCGATCCAGAGTGAGGCTTCCAGGTACTCTATGTACCGCCCCACTCTGACTTCAGACTCACCTACTCGGACGCACGAGTCGGGTGGTTCCTGCTGCGCGGCAGCTTCAGGAACCATAGCGCCTCGGTCTTGTGAGGCGCTACCTCCAGTCCCAACTCGTGGACTTTGGCGACGACGATTTGCCCCGCTCGCTGGCGAGCTCTTTGTCCTTCTCGGGATGAGTCTCGCTGGCGACCACCAACGTGTCGCGTCAGCGTAACAGATGACATTAACGCCAGCGGGGAGCTCGACTCGCAGAACAGAGTCGTAGGCGAGGATCTGCCAGTAACGGCCCAAAACCGACCCCGGAACCCCACACTGGATCTCCTCCGGATCCTCGTACCGTCTCGGTCCACGTACAAGATGTACCCGTCGCGCAAGTAGTCCGCGATCACGCCAGCAGGTGAAACACCATGGTGCGGCCAAGTCCCTCTCTTATCGCGTCCCAGGGCAGGAATTCAGCGCGCTGACGATCGTGTTTATCGCCAACGCCACGCCGCCCCGGGACAAACGGTAACCTAACCTAACCTTTTTTTTTTAGCGGGGAAATGCTTATTTACACCCCCGCAAGGGTGGCGGCAGGTTCTGACTGCACCGACTAAACCTCTACGCATTACCAACGCTCGCGGAGGTCGCGTGGGATCTCCGTTAGAACGCAACGCAACCCCCTGCGCTTCGCTGGGATAGTTCAGTCCTGGGGCGTGCGTGAAGATCGCACTCAGAACCCCACGGAACTATCACGACGACACGGTACCATCGTCGCTGTCGTCCTCCCCGGGGAAACCTAACCTAACTTTACATGGGGAAATGCCTACGCATAATTCACTTTGTGGGGCAAGTGATGGGTTGCGTCGGACTCGCACCGGGACGAAAACCTCATGGTGTTCCACCTTCGTCGCGGCGCGTAGGCCACGGGAACGCTTTCGCACACCTCCGCGACTTCGTTCGGCGCTGGCCGGCAACCGGCCCTTCTCCGGGAGGACATCTCCTCTCCACCTTCAGGCAAGGCGCGCCGGAACACGGACGCGCCTTCCATCTCGGCCTTCCTTCTGTAGGTGGGAAACGGACTCCCCGAGTCCGCCCCCAGAGGCCAGCCAGGAAAGCACTCAATAACCCAGCCCCCTCGGTGGTGGATTCGGTCTGCGGCTCCACCGACTGATGTTCGGCCGCGGAGGATAGGAGCGGCAAACGAAACACCGACACCCTCTTCCCCGCGCCCCACCACAGCCGCATCACGCGGTGCGACTCCCCGCTTGAGTCGCGGAGGACAGGGAGAGCGGCAACGAACACCGACACTCCTCTCCCTCCGCGACTCCGCCTCGGCTACTGAGGGAGGGAAAGGTGGCCTCACTCCGCCACATCCGCCCTTTCAGCAGTTCACCGGACACGCATCCGAGGTTAGCTCACAAAGAGCCCACCCGGAGCGGCACCCGGGCCGGCTCCCAGAGCGCCTTAGGCCGGCCATTTGGGTTCCTGGCTTCACCGTGGTGACCAAGCTACGAAGTCATTGCCCCCCGCCACGACAAAGCGAGAAACTTCAAACAAACCTAACCTAACCTAACCAACCTAACTCTACATGGGGAAATGCCTACGCATACCCACCTGCGGGGCAAGGGTGGTTAGCGTCGGACTCGCACCGACCAAAACCCCATGGTGTTCTCCATCAGTCGCGTATGGCGGGGTCACAACGCTGCACACATCCGCGACTCCTGTTTGCTGGCCGACCAGGCGGCTCCCTTCTCCGGGGAGAGACACCTTCCACTTTCCTGGTGCAGGCGCTGGAACACGACGCGCCCTCCAACTCGGCTCCTCTGTGGTGGGAAGGATCTCCGAGTCCGCCCCCCAGAGGCCATATGGGGCTGTGAAAGCCCCAGCCCCTGCGGTGATCTGGTGTTAGCCCGCCGCGGACCAATGTTCGGCCGCGAGGACAGGGAGCGGCAGGATCAACCAGCACTCCATCTTCGAACCCGCGGCCCCACCACGGCCGCATCAGCGGTGATTCGCTTGAGTCGCGGAGGATAGGGAGATACACTACCCTCCGCGACTCGTCTCGATGCGGAGGGTGGCGACGATGCGGTACCGATGCTAACAGTCCCGCACCGCCACCCCATTCCCCGATTCCGCCTGGCGGATGGTGCGTAAGACAATTCGTCCATCCGCACCCCGCAGCCCACCGACACGCATCCAGGGTGGGTCTTAGCTCCAGCCTGCCCGGAGCGGCCTCCGGGCCGGCCTTAGAGCGCCTTTTTAGCCGGGCCGGCCTAGTTCTTAGCTTCACCGTGGTTAACTCCACACCACGGTTAAGCCCCCCGCCATTGTGCTGGAACCTCTTCTGGGGACCTAACCTAACCTAACCAACCTAACCTAACCTTCCTTTTTTTGTTTTTTTTTTTTGGTATCGGGGGGTGTTCAAAGATGCCCGCCCCTGGGGAGAGACAGGGTTATGGTATTTCTAACCACTCAAAACCCCCGGTGGCCATCCTCAGTAATGAGGCTCCGGATTCCTACGGAACGCACCGGTGCTCCCCCAGCACAGTGCCTTTAGCTCGTCTCAGGGGAGGCCGCGCCCCTCGCACTCCTCGCCGGTGCTGCCGGCAACCCTGGCCCACTTCGGGTTGCCGTCCTTCCTGTCTGCTTGCCTGGGCGGTCAGGAGCCTCACCGAGCGCCCGCGAACCCGGGCAGTCCCCTTTTAGTCGCCTTGTACGACAGGCAGGGGATACCTTAGCCCTATTCTTATGCCCGAGCTAAAGGGCTATGGGCCGGGGCGTCCGTTGCCACCGCCCTGGCAGCGTTAAATCTCCGAGCACCGGCCCTTCCGATCTCGCTCGGCGGTCTCTTCTGTAACATAACAGTTTCACAGAAGGAGACCAGCGCCTTCCATGCGCCTTTTATCCGCCAAAGGCAGCCGCTACTGCGACTGGCGAGAGAGGTCTGTTCGATCCTTCTGACCAGGATCCGTCGCTCGACTCCCACGCAGGGCACTCATGAGCGTGTGCTGTGCGGGACCGGTCCCCGCCACAGGGTGGCATTGGTGTTGACGATTCGCGTCCATCCTGTTCAGGTACTGAAGCATCCATGCCCGGTGAGCACCTGCGTCAGTCTATAGGTGACATTAGCGCCTCTTCCTCAAACGGAGCCAAGCTTCGAAGTTCGGCAGGAGCGCGCCAGAAATGCGCTGGCGCGAGTAACGTGGCTCAAGGAGCCTCGCGCTGACACCTCCAGCGCACGTTTGCGCTCCTGCTTACGCACCTCTCCTGCATCCAGGGCTCGGCTTCCTCCTGGGAACGCGAAGACGTATAAACCCGTGCATCCATCTCCGCAAGGATTTCCAGCGGTGAAACCGAGCTAGGACAGTGGCCGCCTGAATGATATCAAACGTGCGATATCCGCGATCCTGATGGCCATCCTTCGCTGCAGGCTACTAAGTTTAGCGTTTGCAGCGACGGGACGCCTGTTAATGATGTGACCATACGGGCGCCCTGTAGAGGGCCATCGATCACCGACTCCCGCGTAGAGGCGGCGGACCTCTTCCCTGGGGCCCCTGAGATTGCAGCAACCGGTGCATGGCACCTACTACCTTCTCTCGATCCGTGGGACCAGGCGGTCGAAGTGCTCTTCGAAGCCCCAACGACCGTCCAGGGTGAGACCGGAGCGAGTTTATCGTCGGTCCTACCTGGGACTCCAGCGTCACCAACGCGAATCGTCGGTTGGTGGTCTCTGGGAGTTTAAACCAAAGCGCCTCGGTCTTGGCGCGGAGGCGCTATCCGAAGACCCAGCTCGTGGATTTTGTCCACGACGGCTGCCACCAAGCCTGCCGGATGGCGCCTGAAACTGTCCTGCTCGGCCAGTAGCGAGTGGTCACTTCTCCAGTAGCAAACTACTTTCTTACGCCGACGGGAAGATCGACCCGCAGGACCGCGTCGTACGCGAGGTTCCACAGTTGTGGACCCAACACGGACCTCTTGCGGAACCCCGCAGTTCACCTCTCCGGTGGACAGACGCGGTAATGACCCACGTACTGATGCACCTATCGTTCAAGTAGGCTCCGACAATGGTTACAGGTAGGAGGCACGCTGCAGACCAGAGCCCTCCCTGACGTCCAGGGTAGTGGAATTGAAGGCATTGACAATGTCAAGGTTGACCGCCAATGCCACACCGCCCTGGTAACTGCCTGCCTGCTCTCGGACGCGAAGCGATCGTGTCTACAGTCGATCGCGTCCGCCGAAAGCCAACCGTCCGACAAATCGGGGCCCACTTGACGTAGGTGCGTTGAGGCGGACGGCTATTATTCTTTCGGAACAATTTGCCCGCCTCATCCAGCAAACAAATGTGGGTCGGTACGCGGAGGAGATTCCGCGGTCCTGCCATCCTTCTTCAGAGCACCATCCTGTGCTCTCCTTCCAGACTGAGGGGAAGACACCGATTCCTGCAGGCAGCTTGCGAACAGCTGTCTCAGTCTCCCCCAGTCCGGCGGGCGACAAGCACCCAAGCCCGTCCAGGAATTCCGTCGGGCCCGGGGCTGTGTTCTGGTCTGGTGTTCTCACGGCACGGTCCAACTCTCGTTGTCACCTCAACCACCACCATGCAACCTGCCTGACGGGTGATGTGGAGGGTGCAATGTCCTGGGTCTTAGGGAAGAGGGTGTCAACCACTCTCCCACAAAGTAGGTCCAGGGTCTCCGTCAACGGAGGGGACCCATGGCTGTAGCTTGCCCAGCAATAATCTTGTACGGACGGCCCCATGGGTCCCCTGTCCGCCCCCTCGAGTGAGTTCCGGTCGTGACCAGACCTGCATTCTCGATCACGAGTTGGAGCGCTTTTTGTAAGCGCCTCTGTGTTTCAAGTGGCATGCTCGCCTTTCTTCGGCTGTGGCTTGCTTCCTTCTTTCGGCTCTGGTGTACTGGCGTCGAGCCTGCAACATTGCATGCGCAACTGCGCTATATCTTCTGACCACCAAAGTACACCGCTCCTGAGCTTGGGGACCCGGTCCGAGGTATCGAGGCGTCACAGATGGACGCCATCGAAGCCTGGAACCAGGTCGCTTCGCTTTCGGGATCGGGCAAGACCCCATTATGGGTCCTGTCCAGGCTGCGGCGATGGTTGCAGCTTCGAGCATATCTATGTCGAGCCGGAGGACCATCGCCGCGGCGGGCCGCCGTTGCTGCGGCGGGTAGCAACGTGGGAGATGGAGCGCCACCTCGACGATGGCGGTGGTCCGATAGGTGTGACCCACCCTTTCCGCTACTTCCTCCATCCCGGACACCATGTGGCAGAAGGAGCCGCCCAAGACAGGCCGGACTATCGATTCCCCCGCCATCGCACGGCGGTGCTAATGGACTTCGGGATTCGGCAAGTCGGAAGTCGATCCCGCCGCCCGCTTCTAGCACGGTTTTCTTCCCTTTTGTATTTCGTCCCGGGTGGAGCTCCCAATGATCTGGAGTGAAAGAAGTCACCCAGGACAAGCACAGGACGGGAAGGCATCTTACGATGCAGTCGCCTAACCTGTCCAGGTGTACGCCTCGTAAGCGGCGAGGGTACTATTGGGAGAAACGTAGCAGCCCACAACTGCAAGGGAGACCCCACTCACTGCAACGAATCCCTGCCCCTGGCAATCAGGGAGCAGGAGGATCCTCTCCTCCACCACTCCCAGTGAATAGCAACAGAACCCTCTAATGTCACCGAACCAGCGCGGAGATGGTCTGGGACCCAGGTTCCACAGCACGCCAATGCAACCGACCACTCAGCGAGGGTTTGCAGCAGCAGGTCTTGCGCCCCGCGGCAGTGGTTCAGGTTGGAGCCAGTATCTTCACCCTTCGGCCGAAGGTGAAGCTCCATGGTCTCCGGCGCACTCGGGGTGGTTTCGTAGGGAGCCCGCTTTCTCCCGCCCTTCGTTTGCCAGCTCTCCTTGGTGCACAGGCCTTGGTCCCAGTCGATGGCTGATTGACGCCAAGGTCCGCACACAATGGCACTTCCAGGGTGGCCGCAGTGCACCGGCTTGCCCTTTGTGCCCAGGTTCACCACACGCGTAGCACCGCGCTTCGGTCCTGCTCATTAGGCACCTTCCGCTGCGAACATGCCCCAACTCAAGGCACCGGTAGCATTGCATAGGCCTTGCTGCCAGCACCTCCACCTTCGCGGCCGTCCAACCCAGGCGGACGGTCTTTGCTGCCGCTAGCTTGCGCACGGCACTGAGGGCATTTCCACCATTGAGCCGACTTCAGACGCAAAGGTGTGCTACGAATCGTGCCCACCTTTCGCGTCTGCTACTGCGCAGCCTCCAGACTCGCCATATTGCAGCTGTGACTCCGTTGCCAGTGATGGACCTTATCATGTCCATCACTCTCAGTTCGCCGAAGAAGTCTTTCAGTGACGCGCTTATGCACGTCCATGTCCGCCAGCGTTCTCGCATTTTAGCCGCCAACACATCAGCTTTAGCGCAGTCAGCCATGCCTTCAGAATCAATGCCCTGTTACTGCCTCCTGGCCGTACTGTGTCAATACCGGCAGTCCGCCAGCCTGATCTTCTGCTTGCCGCAGCCATGATCAGCGCTGTATAAGACCTGGCTGTGCTCCGGCACGGTGATTACAGTACGGCCGCTGAGGTGGCAGGCAGCCTCCGGCTTCACGCTTCCTGCTTCGGGCCATGCCTGCCGGCATTCTTTCTGGAGTTGGTGGCTGCTTTATTACTCGGAGTATAGCCGTCTTTAGCCTTGCGGTTGGCTTACCATCAGTCACTGCCTTGCGGCGGCAGAAAACTCCACTTCCGCTGGCTGCAGAAGCGCGGCAGGCGCGGGAGGCGAAGTAGACGTGGTAGGCGCGATAGGCGCGGGTAGCTCAGTAGGTGCGGGAGCCACTGGCTGGGCGCGCGCTTTAGCCTTGCCACGCCTCCCCTTCTGCATGCGGCGATGGGTCTTATCTGGAGAGGATTCCAGTTTTCGCGTTTGCGCTCCAGAAGTGGCTAGTTTCTGTATCGTTGAGCGGCACTGGATACCCATAAGCCGACTTTCGGAGTCCTCGTCACACCGCAGGAGGCGGCACCTGGCGGCATTGCCCGGACGTCCTCTCGCTACCTGATGTTCTTCGCGCTGGAGTGCACTGAGCTCCTCCGTCATATCCCAACTCTTTTCCAGCGAGCTTCCGCGATCTGCGAGCGCAGTTCAGCATTCTCGCGCTCGAGCCTTCGAAACCAGAGTTTACAGACCTTCCGCGATAACCTGAAGCCGCCTGACCATCCTGGTCGCCACCCGCAGGCGGACAAAGGAGTTCTTCAGGTTGCCTGGATTTATCAGCGACCTTGTCAACTGCCATTGCCGGACTCTGATGCAGGTTCCCAAGTCCGTAATGGACTTGTTTCCATCTCTCTGCCCAGATGTTCAGGCTTTGAAAGACCGGCTTTTGCCCTAGTCTTCCTCATTTGGGCCACCACGGGTCCCATATGCCCTCCTCATCCCCGCGCTCGCGACCTCCGCGTCCGTGCCTACTTCTGCTTCCACCGGGATTTGTTTCACGACCCATGGGCCGGCCTTCTTTCTTTTGCCTTTGTGACACCTCCGACGTGGCGACGTAGAGCGACGCATCTGTCTTCCTCCGTCGCCTCACCGGCTGAAATCAGTGCCTACAATCGCCCACGCCTGTCCTGTGCTGGGAGCACTGCTGCCACCGACACGGTTCTCCCTTCTTGCTTTGGTCCCTAGGTGTTATGGGACCGACGACTGCCGTTGCAGACTAGTAGCATCAGCATTGAGTCGCCTTCCCTCACTCTCTGTTCTCCTCCTCCTCTGCTTTGTTTTTCCATGTTTGATCCCACGAGTATGAACGGTACTGTCGATCCCCGGTAACGCCTTCGTGACAAGACTACATACCGTGGGGCGTCCGGTACCTGCAGGTTTGTAAAAACTGCTGTCTGGTTTTATAGAGTGATCCTTCTGCGGGCCGATTAAGGCAAGCCCTCCACTCCACTGCACCTCGACGTACCCCATTAACGTCAACACTGAGGTCTTTGAAGAGAGTACAGCGGGTAACGGCGCGCTGAGCCGGGACGTAATCCCCCCAGTTTGGACGGTTGAGTGCCCGGCGGCAGTGTGAGCGCACACCGAGTTCGTCCTCCGACTCATGCGCATTGCACTCTGGAACGATGACGTCACCAGTTCCTAATACACTATCATTTGTTGCCTTTCCCCCGGATACAGAAATCAAGAAAATGCAACCTCCCAAATACTCGATTTGTTGAGAGCCATCTGGTGGCAGTGAAAACGCACACCGAGCCCGCCCTCACTCTGAGTTAGCACCAGAAACGATATCGTCCCCAGTTCCCAATACCTGCCATCATTTGTTGCCTTTCCCCGACAGAACAAGGAGAAATGCACCTTCACTCGCATTGGCACTGAGAATCGGTCGTCACTCAGTGCCTAATGCGGTCGATATTCGTCTTTTCCTCCGGATATGGAAATCAAGAGAGCGTAACCCCTGCCACCTGCACTCTCCGCTTATGAGACGGACACGCAAAAGTATCCCTCTCCCCCTGTTGAACATTCGCCACTGGCAACAACGTATCATCACTCAGTGCCTAGGGTAAAACGTCTCCTTATGTTGCCTTTCCCCGGATACAATAGTATCAGTGGAAAATTCAACGACGGCACTTGAGGAGGTTTTCTGACGTGGCACCCCAACCCAACCTAACCTAACCTAACATAACCTTTTTTTTTTTTTTGCTATCGGGGAAATTCGAAAGATACCCCGTCTCCTGGGGAGACAGGTTAGCGTGGCATTTCTAACCACTAAAACCCCGGTGGCCATCCTTTGCGCATTGGGAGGCTCCGGGATTCCGCACGGAACGCAACGCCGGTGCCCTCAGCACAGTGCCTTAGCTTCATTCAGCTGCGCCTCCTCGCACTCGCCGTGCTATTACGGCAACCCTGGACCACTTCTGGTTGCTGTCCTTCCCGGGTTTTCGCTTGCTCCGGGCGGTCAGAGCTCCCCACCCTGAGCGCTCCGCGAACCCGCAGTCCCTTTAGTCGCCTTGTACGACAGGCAGGGGATACCTTCCAGCCCCTATTCTTATGCCCGGAGCTGACGGGCTGGGGCGTCCGTTGCCACCGCCCCGAAG
Organism: Teinopalpus imperialis; assembly: GCA_029286865.1. NCBI lineage: Eukaryota > Metazoa > Arthropoda > Insecta > Lepidoptera > Papilionidae > Teinopalpus > Teinopalpus imperialis. Next base: position 14,830 of record JAGSMU010000872.1, on the reverse strand, counting down.
TCAGCCAGTCGAGCGGATCGCCCTCCGATCCTTCTGCTTCGGCGGTCTCCTTCTGTAACATACAACAGTTTCACAGAAGGAGACCAGCGCCTTCCATGCGCCTTTTATCTGCCAGCGCAGCCGCCATTGCGACTGGTGGAGAGGTTCGCCTGATCCCTTTCGGACCAGGATCCGTCGCTGGACTTCCCACGCAGGCACCATGAGCAGCGTAGTCCTGGTCCCCACCAGTGGTGGCATTGGTGTTGACGATTCGCGTCCGTCTCTGTTCGTGGGTAATTTCCTCCCCGGAAGCATCCATGCCCGGTGAGCACCTGCGTCAGTCTTATAGGTGACATGCGCCTCTTCCCTCAAACGGAGCTTTTCGCTTCGAAGTTCGCAGGAGCGCGCGAATAATGCGGCGTTAGTAATAACGGCTCAAGGAGCCTCTCGCGCCACACCTCCAGCGCACGTTTGTGCTCCTGCTACGCACCTCCTGCATCCAGGGCCTGGCTTCTCGTGGGAATGCGTGAAGATGAGTATAAAACCCGCGCATCCATCTCCGCCAGGATTTGGTGCGGCGGAAACCGAGCTAGACAGTGGCCGCCTGAATGATATCAGTGATATTTGCGTGCGATCCTGATAGCCATCCCGCTGCAGGCTACTAAGTTTAGTTTGGCAGCGACGGACGCCCGTTAGTCGATGTGACTACGTTGTCATGCCCCGTAGAGGGCCATCGATCGCACGACTCCCGCGTAGAGGCGGCGGACTCTTCCTCAGTTCTGAGATTGCGCCGCGGCATGGCACCTAATACCCCTTCCGATCCGTGGGGACGCGGTCGAAGTGCTCTTCGAGCCCCATCGACTGGGTCCAGGGTGAGACCGGAGATTTCACCGTCGGTCCCACCGGGACCTTTACCGTCACCAACGCGAATCGTCGTTGCGGTTCCTCCTGGGGAGTTTGTGAACCAGCGCCTCGGTCTTATGAGGTGCTATCCGGAAGACCCAGCTCGTGGATTTTGTCCACGACGCATGCTACCCCAAGCTCAAAGGCCGGATGGTGTTTCGAAATTGTCCCCACGGCCAGTAGCAGAGTGTCATCTGCGTAGCAAACTATTTTACGCCGACGGGAAGATCGACCCGCAGGACCGCATTTCACGCGAGGTTCCAGCTGTGGACCCAACACGGACCTCTTGCGGAACCCCGCAGTTCACCCTCCGGTGACAGACGCGTACGACCCAAGTACTGGATGCACCTATCGGACAAGTATGCCCGAACAATGCGTTGCAAGTAGGAGGCACGGTGGTACACCAGAGCCTCCCCGATCGTCCCCCATAGGGTAGCGAATTGAAGGTACTGACAATGTCAAGGTTGACCGTCACCGCCACACCGCCCTGTAACGCCCGCTGCGCCTGCTCTCGACGTGCGAAGGATCGTGTCCAGTCGATCGCGTGTCCGCCGAAAGCCGAACTGGCCGTCCGACAAATCGGGGCCCACTCGACGTAGGTGCGTTGAGGCGGACGCTACTCTTCGAACAATTTGCCCGCCTCATCCAGCAAAACAAACGGGTCGGTACGCGGAGGAGATTCCGCAGTCCCGCTATCCTTCTTCAGATATTCATCCTGCTCTCCTTCCAGAATGAGGGAAGACACCGACTCTCAGGCAGCTGCTGAACAGCCGTCTCAGTCTTCCCCAGTCCGGCGGCGAGAGCAAGCACCCGCTCGTCCAGGACCTGCCGCCTGGGGCTGTTCTGGTCTGAGGTCGCCTCTTCACGGCTCGGTCCAACTCCTCGTTGGTCACCTTTCCAAATCGTCAGACCACAACCTGGTCTGACGGTGATGTGGAGGGTGCGGGGCTATCCTAAATTTGTGGGAAGAGGGTGTCAACCACTCCTCCCACAAAAGTAGGGTCCAGGTCTCCGTCAACGGCGGGACCCAGACGTAGCTTCTTCTGCCCATTACAATCTTGTACGGACGGCCCTGTAACTCATCCAGCCCTCGAGGAGTTCGTTCCAGGACCGAGACCTAGCACTTTCGATCGCGAGTTGGAGCGCTTTGTGGCGCCTCTTAGCCAGTACGCTCTTCGCCTTTCGTCGGCTGTGGCTTCGTTTCCTTCTTTCAGCTCCGTGTACTGGCGTCGAGCCCGCAAACATTGCCTAACCGCGCTATATCTTCTGACCACCAGTACACCGCCCTGAGTTTGGGGACCCGGTCCGAGCATCGAGGCGTCACAGATGGACGTCATCGTAGCCCGGAACCAGGTCGCTTCGCTTTCGGGATCGGGCAAGACCCTTGTACAGGGTCTCCCCGTCCAGACCGCGACGATGGTTGCAGCCTGGAACATGTCCATGTCTAGCCGCCGAGGGACCATCGCCGCGACGGGCCGCTGTTGCTGCGGCGGGTAGCACCGTCGGGATGCCACCTCGAGTACGATGTGGCGTGGTAGTCCGATAGTGACCACTTCTTCCGCTACTCTCCATCCTCGACACCATGCGTGGCAGAAGGAGTCGCCCAAGACAGGTCGACCATCGATTCCCCTGCCATCGCACGCAGGTGCTAATGGACCCCCGATTCAAAAAGTCGGAGGTCGAGTCCGCCGCCCACTCTAGCACGGTTTTCCCTTTGCATTGTCCCGGTGTGTGTTCCCCACGATCTCGGAGAGTGAGCGTTAAAATCAATTAGGACAAGCATAGTGACGGGAAGGCATCCGCGTAAGCAGTCGGCCACCCGTCCAGGTACGCTCCCCGTAAGCGTCGAGGGTACTATTGGAGAAACGTAGCAGCCCACAACCGCAAGTGAGACCCCACTCCACTGCAACGAATCTCGCCCCCGGCAATCAGGGAGCAGGGTGATCCTCCTCCACCAATTTCAGTGACAGCAACAGAACTCCTAATGCGTCACCGGAACCATCGAGGATGGTCCGGGACCAGCCCGCCAGCACCGCCAATGCAGCAACCGACCACCCGCGAGGGTTTGCAGCAGCAGGTCTTGCGCCCCGCGGCAGTGGTTCAGGTTGGTTTGGAGGATCTTCAATCTTCTATCGAAGGTGAAGCCTCCACGGCCTCTGGCGCACTTCGGGTGGCTTCGGGTAGGGGAGCCTGCTTTCTCCCCACTCCTGTTTGCCTTCCTTTAGGTGCGCATGCCTGACCCCAGCCGATGGTCTGATGGGCGGCCAAGGTCCGTACACAGCGGGCATCTTAGAGCGCTGCGGTGCATTGACTCACTTTGTGATCCACTCTCTGCCACACGCGTAGCACCGCGCGCTTCGGTCCTGCTCATTAGGCACCTACGTGAGCATGCCCCAACTCAAGGCACCGGTAGCATTGTGACAGGCCTGCTGCCAGCACCTCCACTTCGCGTGGCCGTCCAACCCAGGCGGACGGTTTTGCCGCCGCCAGCTTGCGCACGGCACTGGAGTGGGCACCGCACCCATACTGACTCCCATACGCAAAGGTGTGCTACGAATCGTGCCCACTTCACGTCAGCTACGGCGTAGCCTCCTCAATTCGGCTATTGTGCCGCGACCTCCGTTGGAGTGACGACCATCAAGGTCCATCACTCTCTAATTCGCTGGAGTCTTTAATGGACGCGCTATATGCACGTCCATGTCCGCCAGTGCCTCCGCATTTTGACCGCCAGCACATCGGCTTTAGAGGCGCAGTCGGGGCCGGATACCTCAATAGCAACGCCCCTGTTACTGCCCTCCTTGGCCGGACCGTGTCGATACCGCAGTCAGCCAGCTTGACCCTTTCTTCGCTCCCAACCATGACTGTGGCGTACAAACTCGACTGCTCTGGCACGGTCACAGTAATGGCTGTTGCCAGCAGCCCAGGTTTGCTTCACATTTGGTTTCAGAGCTGCTGCTACCTTTGCCTGTATCCTTGGCTGCCGCGCTTTGTTTTCAGTAAGTTTATAGCCACCTCTTAGCCTTGCGGCCACCACCACGTTTGTGTCGCAGCAACAGTCGAGCCAGTCTCCACCGGTTTGCCGGTGCGGTGGCGTGGAGGCACCTGAGCGCTGGCTGGGCGCGCTTCGCCTGCCACGCTTCCCTCACCGTTCGACGATGGGGGTCTCGGTCTCGACATCTCAGGGCCGAGGGACGCTTGCGCTCCAGCGGCTATTTGCATCAATGAGTGCACTGATACGCTCCATAAGCCGACTCTCGAGTCCTCCAACCATCGCGGCGCGTGGCTTAGCATTGCCTGGCGTTCTCGTTAGCGGCCACGCTTTCGGAGTTCGCCGGCTCTTCGCCGGGTTCTAACCGCGAGCTCTGCGAGCTGCGAAGGCAGCTTCCGCGTTCTCGCGCTCGAGTCAAAGCCAGAGGCTGGGAGACCCTCCGCGATAACGCGCCGCTCGACCATCCTGGTCAAAAATCCTCGTGCTGTGGACAATGAGCCCTTCAGATTGCCCGCGACTTCAGTTCGGCAACCTTATCCACCACTGCGCTCGACCTACGTATGCCCCAGGTCCGTAAATACCGTCTCCATTTTCGCAAGCGTCGCGATGTTCGGGCTTTGAAACACCAGTCTTTGCCTCTAGTCTTCGTTTCAACAATTGCGGTCCCATATCTATCTCATCCCCAGTTCCAGCGACTTCCGCGTCTATGCCAACCGCTGCGTCCAGTCAGGCACTTGCGTGTCGCGACGTTCTGATGCTTGGTCTTCCTTTTTTCTTACGGTCCGTGACCCTCCTGATATGGATGCAGCGATGCTTCTCCGACTTCTCTCCATCACCTCACTGGCCGAAACCGTAAGCGTGCTCAAGGCACAAATCGCCCACGTCGAAACCGTGCCGGCAGCACTGCCGCCACCGACACGACTCTTCCCTTGCCTTTGGTCCCAGTTGTTAACGGACCGACGATCGCTGTTGCAGACCCAGCGCCGCTACTTCGAGTCGCTCTCCTCATCATTTCCTTCTCTACCTTCCTCCTTGATTTTGATTTTCCATTGTAAATCCTACCATTTGAATGAATATAGGTCGGTCCCTCGGGTGACGCCTTCCGTGGACAAGATCACATACCGTAAAGTCCGGTACCCACAGGTTTTAAAGACTTCTGCCGTCTGGTTTAACATATCCTTCTCGCGGGCTGGCTAATTAAGGCAAGCCCTCCGCTCCACTGCACCGACGTACCCCATTAACGTCAACATCTGAGGTCTTTGAAGAGAGTACAGTGGTAACGGCGCTGGTTTTACCTAACTCCCAGTTTTAGATTGTTTGAGCGCCTGGCGGCAGTGTGAGTGCACACCGAGTCGTCTCCTCCACTATGCGGCATTAGGTACCAAACGAGGTACCGTCACCAGTTCTAATACCTGGTACTATCATTTGTTGCCTTCCCCGATAGAAATCACAGGAGAAATGCAACCTCCATCATACCTGATTTGTTGAGAGCCCGCAGCATTAAAACGCACACCGAGCCCGCCCTCCTACCTGAAGATAGGTACTGGAAACGATATATCGTCCCCAGTTCCCACGCATCATTTGTTGCCTTTCCCCGGATATTGTGAAATCAAGGAAATGCGTAACTTCATCTCGCCGCATTGGGCAATTGAGAACGACGTATCGTCACCAGTGCCCAATGCGTACCAGGTTCGGCTAGTTTTCCTCCGGATATGGAACCAAGAGGAAATGCGAAATTCCCCGCCAATTGGGCAGTACTCCTCTCTGCTGGTGAGAGACGACACGCAGAGCAGCTATCCTCCCTGTCGAACATTCGCCACTGCGCAACAACGTATCATCACTTCAGTGCTCAGGTGTATTCGTCCCGCGTTGTTTTCCGGATACAATAGTATCAAGGGAAATTCTAACGACCAGGGCACTCTGAGGAAGTTTTCTGACGTGGCACCCTAACCTAACACATAAATCAACCAACCTAACCTAACCTCAAGGTTCAAAACACGAACTTTGGCGGAGATAATCGGCAGCGAAACTCGATGAACTTCGAAACTAAGGGATTCAAGGCATATTAAGAACGAACCTATACAACGCAGTTCTGTTAGTGAACCGAAGGTACAGGAAAATGGTGGTAGATATGGCAAGCGATCGTAGACCATCAGAAGATCCACGTTACAGCTTCTTCCATTTCTCCAGTGTCATAAATGCCCGTACTCCAAGTATGCGTTCCCACTGTACAGCGGCCGTGAGCCCTTGCTCCCATTGTGCTAGCACCGACCATCAAGTCATGTTGAGTGCTCCGGCAAAGACACTCCAAATACAGCGAAATGTTTCGAATTGTGTTGCATAATGAAAAGTTCAAAACAAAAAATGATATAAATCAATCATGAACTTCAATGTCCTGCCCACGCTTGCGAGCCATGAGAGAGAGACGACAATAGAGTAGATCACGTGGAGCGTAGCTCCTTCACGGTCAGCGACGGTTGGAGAAGCCTAATTTTTAAATCTAAATTTTTACCCATTTTAATATAGTCATATTCTATTTTTTTATATTTATGTCACGTCATTCATCATTCATTAAATTGCCTCAATCACCAACATATTAAATTTGTGTCATGCACGCAAGCCGCCGCCCTTCCTGGGATGCGAACGGTGACCGTATCTAACGGCTAGCACCGCTGAGCGTGCGGGAGCGGCCACGGCACCGTTTAAATTTTAATTGTTTATATTTTTACTTTTCACAACCGACTGCGCGCTGGTGTCGCTCGTCTCGCCCTGCCCCTTCGCGCATTCCGCGAAGGGACCGGGCCTTCAAGCGGTGTCTATTTTTTAGATGCGGCGACGCAGTTCAATCTGTTTATTTTAATCTTTTAGTAATAATTTCTTTCTTTTTGTAATTACTTTTCAAAATCTTTATGATGGTCTACCAAGAAAATAGTACCAATATAGAATAGATACTTGTATACAAAAGAATTGTTGCTGGTCTTTTTGCTGCATATAATGTTGCTGCGTATTTATGTTTATTTTCTGCCAATCTTTGTTATTTTTCTTTTATTATATTATATTAGGCCAGCTGCAGGCGCATCCAATTAATTAACACGTTAAATTTGTGTCTAATTACGTACGCCGTTCTTCCTGCGTTGCGAACGGTGCATCGTACTATGGTGAGCACCGCTGAGCATGCGGAGATGGCCACGGCACCGTTTAAATTTTTTAATTGTATACATTTACTTTCACAACCGACGGCGCTGCGTCGTTCAGCCTCGCCCCGCTCCCCGCGCCTGCCGCGAAGGGACCGGGGCCCCAAGCGATGTCTATTTTAGATGCGGCGACGCAGTCCACCTTGTTTATGTTATCGTATTGATTATTTAGAATATGGTTTGTTTATAGATAAATAATTGTTGTTTTGCATCATATAATGTCGTCATATTTATGTTTATTTTTACGATCATATTATTTACCATTTATTAAATTGTAGTAGGCCAGCTTTGTTAATACCTTTAATTATGTCAAACTAGTGTTAAGATATGGCACATGCCGCCGACATTCCCGGCTGAGAACGATGTGCGTATTCAACTGCGAGCATCGCCGCTTCGATACGTGGCATGGTCTAAATTGTTCATCGCTTCTTACATATTATTTTAAATCTTATTCCCACAACCGATAAGCGCTGCACCCCGCGCCTGGCCTCGCTCCCGCGCATTCCAAGAAGGACCAGCTCCTCAAGCGGTGTCTATTTTCTTAGATATGGCGACGGCTCAATTGTTTAAATTAACGTTATTATTTCTAGTTCTGTTTCATAATCCTTAAAATAGGTCTAGCTTTAAGAAATTAGCATTAATATAGTAGAGATACCTGTATATAAAATGATTGTTCTTGCTCTATATAATTCGTCATATACTCATGTTTATCGTTGCGATCACGCCATTTATCATTTATCAATTTGTAGTACGCCAGCTCTATACCGTACTATTAATTAATTATGTTAATTTGCGTTTATTATTATGCCGACGCCCTTCCCGGATCATGAACGGTATCGTATCTAACGGCGAGCACCGCTGAGCATGCGGGAGTGGTCTCGGCAATGTCTGAGCCATTCGTCGATCCTTTAAATTATTAAAATTTCGTTCCCACAAACAGCGCACTGTGCCCCTGCGCCGCGCCTCAGTTCCTCGAGCAAGGAGAAAGCGTGGCCTTGTCACGCCGTGGTTCTATTTTACCCAATGGTTAAGGCTTGCATGTGCGTTTAATTTTTGTATAAGGAGCATTGTTTATGCTATTCGTTGGTGTATATATCTTTCATGTAAAAATTATTCATCTAAGTAAAATTATAGTGTAAGAATAGGTTAAAACATTTGATTTAATATTTGTAAATGTAATCAATATTTAAGATATGAAACTTTCTGTGTTAGTAATAAGATATTTAGTCGAGCGCCTCGAGACTCGAGCCTCCGGGAAATGCGGCTTCAATAGAAGTCGTATTCCTCAGTTTAGTGATAAATCATTTTCTTTATTCGGGACAAACTTATATATATACTTGTTTATTCATAATTAACTCTTAACTGTACAGCACCTCTGTAGGATTATGGCAGGAGACTGGTAGTACAACCTGTATCCATTAGCAGTTGTACACCCTACCCCAATGAATCAATAGTTAATATTTTATTTTGTGTTAATACTGTAAAGCCAACTTTTATTATACACGCATAAACTAGTCAATAAACGGCCATCGGGGAAAGTAAATCCCTCGAATACATGGGGATATAAATCAGGCAGAAACGTATCAAATAGTTGCCCTACAGGAAACATACTCAAAAAAAGCGAAACAAATAGCTAATATCACATATAAAAACATACATCCAATCAGAATTAAAATTGTTCCAATATGATTAAACATAAGATTAGAAAAAAAAACCTAACCTAACCTAACCTAACCTTTTTTTTTACAAGAAATGCCTACGACACCATCTCTTGGGGGGGCAAGGATGGGTTGCGTCGACCGCACCGACTAAAACCCCATGGTGAGCCGCCACTAACGCTCGCGAGGGGTCGCGGGACTCGTAAGGAACGCAAACTGCAATCCCCTGCGCTTCGCTGGGATAGCCCGTCCCGGGGCGTAAGTGAGAAGATCACACCCCCAGAACCCCGCGGAACCTAACCTAACCTAACCCAATCCCTACATGGGGAAATGCCTACGCATACCCACCCTGTGGGGGGCAGGGTTGGCGTCGGACCTGCACCGACTAAAACCCCATGGTGTTCCTCCACGTCGCATGGCGGGTCACGGGAACGCTGCACACATCCGCGACTCCCGCCTGCGCCGGCCGTCCAGGCGGCCCTTCTCCGGGAGACATCGCGCCGTGGAACACGACGCGCCTCCAACCGGCCTCCTGTAGTGGGAAGCGGACTCCCCGAGTCCGCCCCAGAGGCCAAGGGGCCAGGAGTTCCCAGCCCCTGCGGCGGACGGCGGTGTTAGGCTCCACCGCCGACCAATGCCCGGCTGCGGGAGACAGGAGATGGCAGGATCGTCAACCACACTCCACTGGAACCCGCGGCCCCACCACGGCTGCATCAGCGGTGCGATGGCTTGAGTCGCGGGAGGATAGAGATACACTACCTCCGCGACACCCGTCTCGGATGCGGAGGGTGGGGCGACGATGCGCGGTACCGGTGCACAGTCCTCGCACCGCCACCCCATTCCCCGATTCGCCTGCTGCGGATGGTGCGTAAGACGGGCTTTCACCCGTCCATCCGCAACTCCCGCAGCCCACCGACACGCATCCAGGGTGGGCCCAGCTCAGCCCGCCCGGAAAGGGACCTCCCTCGGCCGGCTCTTAGAGCGCCTTAGGCCGGCCATTTGCCCTTCTAGCTTCACCGTGGTTAACTCCAATACGGTTGTTTTAAGCCCCCGCTACGACAAAGCGGGAAATCTCTTCGGGGAACCTTAACCTAACCTTTTTTGTTATCGGGGAAATCTTTTCGAAAGATACCCTGCCTCCTGGGGAGACAGGGCGTGGTATTTCTAACCACTAAACCCCCGTGGCCATCCTCACGCATTTAGAGGCCCGGATCCCATAGAACGCACCGGTGCCCTCTCTGCACGGTGCCTGAGCACGTCCCTGGGGAGGAACACTTCCCTCTAGCACCTCGTGGTGCTACGGCAACCTCGAGACCACCCGATAAGCGTCCTTCCTGGTCCGCTTCCCGGGTGGTCAGACTTCCCACCCCAATCACCATGAACCCGAAGCGTCCCCTTTTAGTCGCCTTGTACGACAGGCAGGTACCTGTTCTATATTCCTTATGCCCGGGACTGGGGGCTGACGGGCCGGAGCGTATTGTTGCTACCGCCCTGGTGTCGCTGCTCCCTGGCGGGATCGGCCCTTCCCTTGATCATTGCTTGGCGGTCTCTTTGGTACTCATGACGGATTCACAGAAGGAGACCAGCGCCTACGGTAGTTCTTTATCCGCCAGCGCAGCCGCTACTTGCGACTGGCGGAGAGAGATCTTGTTCGATCCTCGGACCAGGACTGTCGCTCAATTTACGCAGGGCACCCGGCGAGCGTGCTGCGTGAATCCGGTCCCCGCCACAGTAGGTGGCATTGCGTTGTCGATTCGCGTTCAATTCCCGCCCAGGTACTCACCGAAACACCGTGCCCAGAGCTTCCGCGTCAGTCGGTAGGTGACGCGCTCCTTTCCCCGCTCGCAGCCAGGCTTCGAAGCTCGGCAAGAGCGCGCTGACCGTGCGCTGGCGCGAGAAACGAGGCTCATGGAGCCACTCTGTAGCGCCCGTCTACGCCCGCCTTCGCACTCGCTCAGATCCAGGGGCTTCCGGCTTCCTGGAGACCGAAGGTGGGCAAACACCTGCGCATCCATCTCCTCGCCAAGATGTCCAGTGGTGGAAACCGGATGGAGACAGTGGCCGCTCCTGAAAGATATCTCGCAATGATATCCTCGCGCGGATCCTTGATACGCATTCGCTTCGCAGGCTATTGAGCTTTAGTTTGCAGCGCCGGACGCCTCGTGAGTCGGATGCGGACCCATACGGGCGTTCTCGTAGGAGGCCATCGACTGCATCGACCTCTGCGCGCAGGAGGCGTGGCGGACCTTCCCTTGGGGCCCCTGAGATTGGTGGAAGCAAATCCGGCGCATGGGCACCCACTCACCTCTTGGATCTTTGGGTGACCAGGCGGCTCAGCGGCTCCTTGAAGTCTCAGCGACCGTCCAGGGGATGAGACTGAGATTTCTCTCATCACCGGTCCCCCAATTCCCGGACTTTGCACGTCACCAACGCGAACCGGGATAAGCTGGGTGGGTTCCTCTCCTCTGGGGAGTTTAGGGAACCCAGTGCCTTCGGTCTGGCGGAGGCGCTATCTGAAGACCCAGCCTGTGGATTTGACGCACGACGCATGCCACCCCAAGCTCAGCGTTTCGGATGGTGTTTTCGAAGTGCCGTCCCTGTCGGCTGGTATAGAGGCTCATCTGGTGGCGAAAGGCGACGACATCTAACACCTCGACGGGGAGGACCGGGACCTGCGACCGCGTCGCACGCGAGGTTCACCAACGTCGTACGCGAGGTTCCACAAACCTAACTCTAACTTTACATGGGGAAATGCTCTACGCAATTCATCTCTGCGGGGGCAGGCAGGGCGGCGGCTCGGACTCAGGTAATCGACTTAAAACCTCGCATGAAACCCCAATTCCGTCGCGTATGGCGGGGTTATTGGAACGCTTTTCTTACCACCTCCGCGACCCCAGCCTGCGCCACGGGCGCCGTGGTTCCTCCTTCGTGGCGACATCCCTCCACCCTTCTTCTGCAAGGCGCGCCGGAACACGGACGCCCATCCCGCCTCCTCTGTAGTGGGAAACGACTCCCCGAGTCCGCCCCCGCGCCGGGGCGTAGCCAGGAAAACGCCAGCCAACCCAGCCCCTGCGGTGATCTGGTCTGCGTTCACCTGCTTCACTGCCTGGAGGACAGGAGCGGGCAAACGAACACCGACATCTTCTTCCCCATGGCTCCCCTGCACCACAGCCCGGCACTGCGGGTGGTGGGTGATCTTCGAAGCGGAGGCTGCGGAGGATGCAGGGAGCGGGGTACAACGGCACACTTCGACACTCCTTCTCCTCCGCGACTCGCCCGCCATTGAGGGCGGGAAGGCGGCCCTGCTCCGCCACTTCCACCCCCAGCAGTCCACCGACACGCTTCCGATAGTGAGCTCATTATGAGCCCCTCCCGAGCGGCAGCACCCGGGCCGGCCACAGAGCGCCTTTTAGTCGGCCATTTGGGTTCCTCTTAGCTTCACCGTGGTTAACTCCACACCACGGTTGCTAAGCCCCCGCTACGACAAAGCGGAACCCTTCGGGGAACCAACCTAACCTTTTTTTTACATCGGGGAAATCTTTCGAAAGATACCTCTTGCCTCCTGGGAGAGATGGTTATGTGGTATTTCTAACCACTAAAACCGGTGGCTATCCTCAATGCATTTAGAGGGCCCGGATCTCCTGATAGAACGCACCGGTGCCCTCTGCACGGTGCCTGAGCACGTCCCTCGGGGAGGAAACTCTACACCAGCACGGCAACTCGAGACCACCTGAGTTGCCAGTCCTTCCCGGGTTCGCTTCCCGGGTGGTCGAGCCCCACCCCAATCACCCGCGAACTCCGAAGTCCCTTTTAGTCGCCTTTGTACGACAGGCAGGTACCTTAGCCCTATTCTTATGCTCCGGGACTAAAGCGTTGACGGGTTGAGCGTACGTTGCCCGCCCCGGCAAGCCGCCGTCTCCGAGCGGGATCGGCCCCTCCCGATCAGCGCTGGCGGTCTCCCTTTCTGTACCATGACGGGATTCACAGAAAGGAGACCAGCGCCTTCCATGCGCCTTTTATCTGGCCAGCAGCCGCTACTGCGACTGGCGGAGAGAGATCTTGCCCGATCCTCTGACCAGGATCCGTCGCTCGACTCCCACGCAGGGCACTCGGCGAGCGTGTGCTGTGCGGAATCTCGGTCCCCGCCACAGTGGTGGCATTGCGTTGTCGATTCGCGTCCACCTGCTCCAGGCATTCTCACCGAAACACCTGTGCCTGGTGAGTAAATTTCGCGTCAGTCGGTAGGTGACGCGCGCCTTTCCCCGTTTGCAGCCAGGCTTCAAGCTCGGCAAGAGCGCGTTGACCGTGCGCTGAGCAAAGGAGAAACGAGGCTCATGGAGCCTCTCGCGCCACACTCGTAGCGCCCGTCTACGCTCCTGCCGCACTCGCCCGCATCCAGGGGCTCGGCTTCCTCCGGGGATGACGAAGGCGGGCAACACCCGCGCATCCATCTCCGCCAAGATGTCCAGTGGTGGAAACCGAGCTTGTGACAGTGGCCGCCTCGAAAGATATCGTACGATATCCCGTGCGATCCGATGGCCATCTTCGCTGCAGGCTATTGAGCGGTAGTTTCTGCGCGTCGGACGCCCGTGAGTCGATGTGACCATACGGGCGCCCTGCAGAGGGCCATCGATCGCACGACCCCCGCGCAGAGGCGGCGGACTCTTTCCCTGGGGCCCCGAGACAGAAGCAACCGGTGCATGGCACCCACTACCCTCTCGATCTTAGGGGACCAGGCGGTCGAAGTGCTCCTCTGAAGTCTCTTGAAGCGACCGTCCAGGATGAGACCGAGATATTTCATCACCGGTCCCACCCGGACTTGCACGTCACCAACGCGAACCGACAAGCTGGGTGGTTCCTCTGGGGAGTTTAGGAACCAAAGCGCCTCGGTCTATGAGGCGCTATCCGAAGACCCAGCTCGTGGATTTTATCCACGATTTACGCCACCCTGCTCAGCAAGCCGGATGGTGCTGAAGCCGTCCCCGTCGGCTGTACCAGAGTGTCATCTGCATAGCAGACGACACTAACACCGACGGGGAGATCGACCTGCAGGATCAGCAAGGCCGTACGCGAGGCTCCACAACGTCGTACGCGAGGTTCCACAAAACCTAACCTAACCTTTTTTTTTACATGGGGAAATGCCTACGCATACCCATCTCTGCGGGGGCAGCGGTGGTTGCGTCGGACTGCAACGACTAAAAACCCCATGGTAGTTCCACCTCGTCGCGTATGGCGTTACGGGAACGCTTTCGCACACCTCCGCGACCCTGCCTGCGCTTGCCGGCAAGCTGGCTCCTCCTTCTGGGGAGGACATCCCCTCTACCCTTCTGCAAGGCGCCGGAACACGGACGCGCCTTCCATCTCGGCCTCTCTGTAGGTGGAAACGGACTTCGAGTCCGGCTCCCCCAGAGGCCATTATGGGGCCAGGAAACGCTGTTAACCCAGCCCCTTCTGCGGTGATCTGGTCTGCGGCTCCACCGCCGACCGATATTCGGCCGCGGAGGACAGGGAGAGCGGCAACGAAACACCGATACCTCTTTCCCCGCGGCCCCACCACAGCCGCATCATGCGGTGCGATCTCAGCTTGAGTCGCGGAGGATAGGAGAGCGGCAACGCAATACCGACACTCCTCTCCCTCCGCGACTCCGCCCGGCTACTGAGGGCGGGAAGGCGGCCCTGCTCCGCCACTTCCACCCCCAGCAGTCCACTGACACGCTTCCTGAGGTGAGCTCATTATGAGCCCTCCCGGAGCGGTTACCTCGGGCCGGCCACAGAGCGCCTTAGCCGGCCATTTGGGTTCCTTAGCTTCACCGCGGGTGACCAAGCCATTTGTTACTGCTTTTCCCGCTACGACAAAGCGAGAACCCTTCGGGGAACCTTTTATCGGGAAATGTCACGCATACTCCAGCCCTTGCGGGCAAGTGCGGGCGGGTTATGTCGACTCGCACTGACTAAACCCCACGGTGGTCGCCACTAACGCTCGCGAGGGGTCGTGGATCTCCGTTAGAACGCAACTGCAACCCTGCGCTTCGCTGGGATAGGCCCGTCCCGGGCGTGCGTGAAGATCGCACCCCAGAACCCTCATACGGAACTATCACGATCGCGTA
>JAGSMU010000869.1:0-11984 GCA_029286865.1 Teinopalpus imperialis | reverse complement strand
GGGCATGGTGCGAGTCTCCCGGGCGAGGTCGTCTTGGCGGTGTTCTGACATCGCCAACGCCTTCAACACCTTGCCCTGAGCCAGATCAGGGAGGCACTCCGTATCACCGGTGCCGAACTACCTCCAGCGCATGATCGCATCCTATCTCGGGCAGGTCGGTAAGTATTACAGGTGTCGGAACGCGTGGCATAGTCGCGTAGTGTCGTGCGGTGTCCCGCGGTTCGGTTCTCGGACCGTTCCTGTGGAACATCGGCTACGACTGCGCTTCTGCGATCCCTACTGCGAGGCCTCCCTGCGTGACTTGCTACGCCGACGACACTCCAGTGACGGCAAGGGGCGGCACCTATAGGAGTGCAACTCATACGTGCTACAGCGGGAGGGCTCCACGTAGTGGGTCGTATCCGAAGGCTGGGTCTCGAGGTGGCCCTCAACAAGTCTGAGGTCTTCAGAGCCACGTAATTCGAACGCGCCACCCTCGGACTGCATACATCAGTGGAAAGCGGAGTTCGCATCGGCATCAAGTCCTGATGAAACATCTGGGACTCACTTTGACGGCCGGGATGGAACTTCGAGGTGCACTTCCTAGGCTTATTGCCCAGGCTGTTATTGAGTGCGGCGGAAGCCGCAGTCGGCAGCTTGCCGCCGAATATCATCGAGGTCCGGAATGCGTTTGTCGGCGCCTGTACCTGGGCATGGTGCGCCCATGGCGTTGAACTAAAATAACTGATTACAACTAGACTAGAAATGGCCTAAATGCGGCGCAGGATGACTGTCTAACGATTACACTGAACAAATGCTACAACAAAAAACCAATTTGGAATGCTTAAGACTCTAATACACAAAGATATATAGGTGGTTAGGGTTAGGTTGGAAGTTAAAGTTAGGTTAAGGTTACAAAATCACCCCGAAGGAGTTCTCGCTTTGTCATGGCAGGGGGCTTAGTAACCGTGGCTTGTTCCAGTGAAGCTAAGAGGGGCAAATGGCCGGCCTAGGCTCTGAGGCCGGCCCGAGGTGGCCCGCTCCGGGTGGGCTCTTTATGAGCTAACCTTGGATGCGTGTCGGTGGACTGCTGGGGGGCAGAAGTGGCGGGCAGGGCCGCACTGCCTCGGCAGCCGAGGCGAGGAGTCATGAGAGGAGAGAAGTGTCGGTGGCTTTCGTTGCCGCTCTCCCTCCTCCACTTGACTCAAGCAAGTCACACCGCATGATGCGGCTGGTGGGGCCGCGGGGAAGAGGAGTGTCGGTGTTTCGTTGCCACTCTCCCTGTCCTCCGCGGCCGGGCATCGGTCGGCGGTGGAGCCTGGAGCCAGATCCCGCCGCAAGGGGCTGGGTTTTGCTTAGTGCTTCCTGGCCCCACTTGGCTCCTGGGGAGCAGACTCGAAGAATCCGCTTCCACTACAGAGGAGGAGGAGGCCGAGTTGGAGGCGCGTCCGTGTTCAGCGCGCCCTGCTGGAGGGTGGAGGGATGTCCTCCCGGAGGAGGGCCAGCTTGCCGGCCAGCGCAGAGCAGGGTCGCGGAGGTGTGCGAAAGCGTTCCCGTAACCCCGCCATACGCGACGAAGGTGGAACACCATGGGGTTTTAGTCGGTGCGGAGTCCGACACTCGAACCTGCCTTGCAGGTGTGGGTATGCGTAGGCATTTCCCCATGTAAAAAGGTTACAAAATCCCAGCGCGAAAAAGCAGGAGCATGAAAATTTTTACAAATGAATAAAATTGCGTAATTATGGAAACTAAAATAACTGATTACAACTAGACTAGAAATGGCCTAAATGCGGCAGGATGACTCATCTAACGTTACACTGAACAAATGCTACAACAAAAACCAATTTGGAATGGCAAGACTCTAATACACCAAAATATAGGTGGTTAGGGTTAGGTTAGGTTAGAGTTAGGTTACAAAATCGCTGAAAGCAGATAAAGGTATTTTACAAATGGAATAAATTAGTATGGAAACTAAAATAACTGATTACAACTAGACTAGAAATGGCCTAAATGCGGCGCAGGATGACTGTCTAACGATTACACTGAACAAATGCTACAACAAAAACCAATTTGGAATGCTTAAGACTCTAATACACAAAGATATAGGTGGTTAGGGTTAGGTTAGGTTACTAAATCAGCACGAAAAACGAAGACATGAAAATTTTTACAAATGGAATAAAATTACGTAATTATGAAACTAAAATAACTGATTACAACTAGACTAGAAATGGCCAAAATGCGGCGCAAGGATGACTGTCTAACGATTACACTGAACAAATGCTGTAAAAACCAATTTGGAATGCTTAAGACTCTAATACACACAAAGATATAGGTGGATTTAGGGGTTAGGTTAGGTTAAAGTTAGGTTAAGTTGGGTTACAAAATCAACACGAAAAACGAAGACATGAAAATTTTTACAAATGGAATAAAATTACGTAATTATGAAACTAAAATAACTGATTACAACTAGACTAGAAATGGCCTAAATACGGCATAGGAGTTAACATCTCACGTTGCACTGGTGTGCTACAACAAAAAACCAAATTTGGAATGCTTAGGAACTCTATGCAAGGTATAGGTGGTTAGAGTTAAGGTTGATTAGGTTACAAAATCAGCACGAAAAAGCAGAAGACATGAAAATTTTCAAAATGAAATAAAATTACGTAATTATGAAGCACAAAATAACTGATTTTAGCTAGACTAGAAATGGCCTAAATGCGGCGCAGGATGACTGTCTAACGATTACACTGAACAAATGCTACAACAAAAAACCAATTTGGAATGCTTAAGACTCTATTTTAAAGGTATAGGTGGTTAGGTTGATTAGGTTAAGTTAGATTAAGTTACAAAATCAGCACGAAAAAGCAGGGCATGTTTCTAAAGTAGATAAAATTACGTAATTGTGAGAGCCTAAAATAACTGATTACAGCCTAGACTAGAAATGGCTAAAATGCGGCTGGGATGACTGTCTAACAGTGCACTGAACAAATGCTACAAACCAAGAAACAATTTGGAATGCTTAGAACTCTAATACACAAAGATATAGGTGGTTAGGGTTGGGTTAGAGGACAGGTAGAGTTACTGAAATCAGCTGAAAAACGAAGACAAGAAAATTGTACAGTGAGATGAAATTACGTAATTATGAAGCCTAAAATAACTGATTACAACTAGACTAGAAATGGCCTAAATGCAGCATAGGATGACTGTCTAGCAGTTACACTAGAACCGTGCTGCAAGAAATAGGTTGGAATGCTTAAGACTCTAATACACAAAGATATAGGTGGTTAGGGTTAGGTTAGGTTAAGTTGGGATTAAAGTTTACAAAATCCCACCCCAGGGTTCTCAACTTTGTCATGGCAGGGGAAGCAGTAACCGTGGCAGTCACCACAGTGACTAAAGACAAATGGCCGGCCTAAGGCTCTGAGAGGCCAGCCCGAGGTAGCCACTCCAGGTGGGCTCTTTATGAGCTAACCTTGGATGCGTGTCAGTGGACTGCTGAGGGGCGGAAGTGTGGAGCGAGGCCGCCTTCCCGCCCTCAGTAGCCGAGGCGGAGTCACGGAGGGAGAGAGTGAACGTTGCCGCTCTCTATCACCTCCGCAGGCACTCAAGCTGAGGAGTCGCACCGCATGATGCAGCTGTGAGGTGGGGCCATGGGGAAAGAGGTATGGGTGTTTCGTTGCCCGCTCTCCTGTCCTCCGCGGCCGAACATCGGTCGGCGGTGGAGCCACGGAAACCAGATCCGCCGCAGGGCTGGGTTTTGCTTAGTGCTCCTGGCCGCTCTGGGGGCAGACTCGAAGTCGCTTCCACCACAGAGAGCCGGTTGGAGGCGTCCACGTGTTCAGCGCCCCTGCCTGGAGAGGGTGGAGAGGGGATGTCCTCCCCGGAGGAGGAACCGGCTTGCCGGCCAGCACAAACGAGGTCATGAGGTGTGCGAAAGCGTTCCCGCTAACCCGCCATACGCGACGAAGGTGGAACACCATGGGGTTTTAAGGCGGTGCGGAAGTCCCGACATAACCCTGCTGCCCCCGCAGGTGTGTGGGTATGCGTAGGCATTTCCCCATGTAAAAAGTTACAAAATCAGCACGAAAACGAAGACATGAAAGAATTTTACAAATAGAATAAAAATTACGTAATTATGAAACTAAAATAACTGAGTTACAACTAGACTAGAAATGGCCTAAATGCGGCTGGGATGACTGTCTAACGATTACACTGAACAAATTAACTACAACAAAAACCAGAAAGTTTGGAATGCTTTAAGACTCTAATACACAAAATATAGGTGGTTAGGGTTAGGTTAAGGGTTAGGTTAGGTTACAAAATCAGCACGAAAAACAGGCCACATGAAATTTTTACAAATGGAATAAAATTACGTAATTATGAAACTAAAATATTGATTACAACTAAGACTAGAAATGGCCTAAATGCGGCGCAGGATGACTGTCACTTTTGATTACACTGTACAAAATGCTACAACAAAAAAGGAAAACCAATTTGGATGCTTAAGACTCTATTACACAAGATATAGGTGGTTAAGGGTTAGGTTAGGTTACTAAATCAGCACGAAAAGAAACGAAGACATGAAAATTTTACAAATGGAATAAAATTACGTAGTGAAACTAAAAATAACTGATTACAACTTTAAACTAGAAATATAAGCTAAATGCGGCGCAGGATGACTCATCTAACGATTACACTGAACAAATGCTACAACAAAAAACCAATTTGGAATGCTTAAGACTCTAATACACGAGATATAGGTGGTTAGGGTTAGGTTAGGTTAGAGTAGGATTGCTAAATCCCAGCACGAAAACGAAGACAAGAAAATTATTACAAATGGAATAAAATTACGTAATTATGAAACTAAAAATAGCTGATTACAACTAGACTAGAAATGGCTAAATGCGGCGCAGGATGACTGTCTAACGATTACTGAACAATGCTACAACAAAAAACCAATTTGGAATGCTTGAACTCTAATACACGAGGTATAGGTGGTTAGGGTTACGTTAGGTTAAGGTAAGGTTACTAAATCAGCACGAAAAACGAAGACAAGAAAATTGTTACAAATGGAATAAAATTGCATCAATTGAAACTAAAAATAACTGATTACAACTAGACTAGAAATGGCTAAATGCGGCGCAGGATGACTGTCTAACGATTACACTGAACAAATGCTACAACAAAAACAATTTAGATGCTTAAGACTCTAATACACAAAGATATAGGTGGTTAGGGTTAGAGTTAGAGTTAGGTTAGGTTGGGTGCAAATCAGCTGAAAAACGAACATGAAAATTTTTACAAATGAATAAAAATTACGTAATTATGAAACTAAAAATAACTGATTACAACTAGACTAGAAATGGCTAAATGCGGCGCAGGATGACTGTCTAACGATTACACTGAACAAATGCTACAACAAAAACCAATTTGGAATGCTTAAGACTCTAATACACAAAGATATAGGTGGTTAGGGTTAGGTTAGGTTAGGTTAGGTTAGGTTACAAAATCAGCACGAAAAGCAAAGAAGACATGAAAATTTTTACAAATAGAGATAAAATTACGTAATTATGAAACTAAAATAGCTTGATTACAACTAGACTAGAAATGGCTAAATGCGGCAGGATGACTGTCTAACGATTACACTGAACAAATGCTACAACAAAAACCAATTTAAGATGCTTAAGACTCTAATACACAAAAATATAGGTGGTTAGGGTTAGAGTTAGGTTAAGAGTTAGGTTACAAAATCAGCTGAAAAAGCAGATACATGAAAATTTTACAAATGGAATAAAATTACGTAATTATGGGAAACTAAAATAACTGATTGATTACAGCTAGACTAGAAATGGCCTAAATGCAGCTGGGATGACTGTCTAACGATTACACTGTACAAATGCTACAACAAAAACCAATTTGGAATGCTTAAGACTCTAATACACAAAGATATAGGTGGTTAGGGTTAGGTTAGGTTAAGGTTAGGTTAGGTTACAAGAAAATCCTTTGAAAAACAGAGACATGAACATTTTACAAATGAAATAAAATTACGTAGTATGAGAGCTAAAATAACTGATTACAACTAGACTAGAGAAGGCCTAAATATTTAAGCGCAGGATGACTGTCCAACGATTACACTGAATAAAATATAAACAAAACCCAATTGAATGCTTAATACCTGAATACACAAAGATAGGTTAGGTTAGGTTAGTTTTAGGTTAGGTTAGGTTAGGTTACTAAATCAACACGAAAAGCAAAAAGACATGAAAATTTTTACAAAATGAAATAAAATTACGTAATTGGCAAACTAAAAATAACTGATTACAACTAGACTAGAAATGAGCTAAATGCGGCGCAGGATGACTGTCTAACATTACACTGAACAAATGCTACAACAAAAACCAATTTGGAATGCTTAAGACTCTAATACACAAAGATATAGGTGGTTAGGGTTAGGTTAGAGTTAGGTTAGGTTGGGTTACAAAATCAGCACGAAAACGAAGACATGAAAATTTTTACAAATAGAAATAAAGTGCGTAATTATGAGCTAAAATAACTAGTTACAGCTAGACTAAATGGCTCATCACGGCGCAGGATGACTGTCTAACGATTACACTGAACCGTCATACAACAAAAACCAATTTGGAATGCTTAAGACTCTAATACTACAAAAATATAGGTGGTTAGAAGGGTTAGGTTAGGTTAGAGTTAGGTTACAAAATCAGCACGAAAAACGAATACATGAGAAATTTTTTACAAATGGAATAAAAGTACGTAATTATGGAAACTAAAAATAACTGATTACAACTAGTTAAATGGCCTAAATGCGGCGCAGGATGACTGTCTAACGATTACACTGTACAAATGCTACAACAAAAACCAATTTAGGAATGCTTAAGACTCATACACAAAGATATAGGTAGTTGGGGTTAGAGTTGGAGTTACTAAATCAGCACGAAAAACAGAGAACATGAAAATTTTACAAATGGAATAAAATTACGTAATTATGGAAACTAAAAATAACTGATTACAACTAGACTGAAATGGCCTAAATGCGGCACCCAGGATGACTGTCTAACGATTACACTGAACAAATGCTGCAACAAAAACAATTTGGAATGTAAGACTCTAATACACAAAGAGATATATAGGTGGTTAGAGGTTAGGTTAGGTTAAATGAGTTACTAAATCAGCACGAAAAACGAAGACAAAGAAATTATTTCGATAGAGATAAATTACGTAATTATGAAACTAAAAATAACTGATTACAACTAGACTAGAAATGGCCTAAATGCGGCGCAGGATGAGCTGTCTAACGATTACACTGAACAAATGCTACAACAAAAACCAATTTGGAATGCTTAAGACTCCTAATACACAAAGATAGGTGGTTAGGGTTAGGTTAGGTTAGAGTTAGGTTAGGTTACAAAATCAGCACGAAAAAACGAAGACATGAAAATTTTACAAATGAAATAAAATTGATGCAATTATGAAACTAAAAATAACTGATTACAACTAGATCAGAAATGGTCAAATGCGGTTATACTGGATCAGTCTTAACGATTACACTGAACAAATGCTACAACAAAAACCAATTTGGAATGTGCTTAAGACTCTAACACAATAAAAGATATAGGTGGTTAGGGTTATAATAGGTTAGGTTAGTTTAGGCTACAAAATCCAGCACGAAAAACGAAGATACGAAAAATTTTTACAACAGAATAAAATTACGTAATTATGAAACTAAAAATAACTGGATTACAACTAGGATCTAGAAATGGCCTAAATGCGGCGCAGGATGACTGTCTAACGATTAGCACTGAACAAATATAAGCAACAAAAACCAATTTGAATGCTTAAGACTCTAATGTACAAAATATAGGTGGTTAGGTTAGGTTAGGTTAGGTTAGGTTACAAATCGAAATAATGAAAACGAATACATGAAAATTTTACAAATGGAATAAAATTACGTAATTATGAAACTAAAAATAACTGATTATAACTAGATTCAGAAATGGCCTAAATGCGGCGCAGGATGACTGTCTAACGATTACACTGTACAAATGCTACAAATTAAAAAACCAATTTGGAATGCTTGAAGACTCTTAATAATACACAAAGATATAGGTGGCGAATAGGTTAGGTTACTAAATCAGTAATGAAAAAACGAAGATACGAAAATTTTACAAATGGAATAAAATACAATTATGAAATCCAAAATAACTGATTACAACTGACTAGAAATGGCCTCAAAACAAGTGATAATCATTCAACGATACACCGAACAAATGCTACAACAAAACCACTTGGAACATGCAGAATTCCAATACACAGATAGGTATTAGGGTTAGTTAGGTTAGGTAATAAGTTACTAAATCCGTGCAATTAAAAACGTATTACAAGAAAAATTGTTACAAAATGGAATAAAATTACGTAATTATGAAACTAAAAATAACTGATTACAACTTAGACTAGAAATGGCCCAAATGCGGCGCAGGATGACTGTCTAATCGATTATTAATTCGAACAAATGCTACAACAAAAACCAATTTGGAATGCTTAAGACTCTAATACACAAAGATATATAGGTGGTTAGGTTAGGTTTAAGAAGAAGTTGTGTTAGGTTACAAAATCAGCACGAAAAACGAAGACATGAAAATTTTTACAAATAGAAGAAATTACAATTATGAAACTAAAAATAACTGATTACAATCTCAGACTAGAAATGGCCTAAATGCGGCGCAGGATGACTGTCTAACGATTGCTAATTGAACAAAATGCTACAACAAAAACCAATTTGAATGCTTAAGACTCTGTCAATAACAAAATATAGGTATTAGGGTTAGGTTAGGTTAGGTTAGGTTATAAACCAGCACCGAAAACGAAGAAGTAAAGTGTCTTGCCAAATGGAATAAACAGTAATTATGAAACTAAAAATAACTGATTTTACAACTAGACTAGAAACGTATCTAAAATGCGGCGCAGGAGCCGACCGTCTAACGATTACACTGTACAAATGCTACAACAAAAACCAATTTGAATGCTTAAGACTCCAATACACACAAAGATATAGGTGGTTAGGGTTAGGTTAGGGTTAAAGCAGTTAAGTTTGCAAAATCAGCACGAAAAACGAAGACATGAACATTTTACAAATGAAATAAAATTACGTAATTATGAAACTAAAAATAACTGATTACAACTAGACTAGAGAAGGCCTAAATACGGCGCAGGATGATCGTCCAACGATTACACTGAACAAATGCTATAACAAAAAACCAATAATTTGAATGCTTAATACTCTAATACACAAAGACATAGGTGGTTAGGCTAGGTTAGTTTAGGTTAGGTTAGGTTATTACTAACCAGCACGAAAACGAAGACATGAAAATTTTACAACAGAATAAAAATTACGTAATTAAGGAAACTAAAAATAACTGATTACAACTAGACTAGAAATGTATCTAAATGCGGCGCAGGATGACTATCTAACGATTACATCTGAACAAATGCTACAACAACAAAAACCAATTTGGAATGCTTAAGACTCTCTAATACACAAAGATATAGGTGGTTAGGGTTAGTTAGGTTAGGTTAGGTTAGGTTACAAAATTAGCACGAAAAACGAAGACATGGTACTTTTACAAATAGAATAAAATTATGTAATTATGACACTAAAATAACTGATTACAACTAGACTAGAAATGGCCTAAATGCGGCGTAGGATGACTGTCTAACGATTACACTGAACAAATAAAATGCTACAACAAAGTTCAATTTGGAATGCTTAAGACTCTAATACACAAAGATATAGGTGGTTAGGTTAGGTTATATTAGGTTAGGTTAGGTTAGGTTACAAATCAGCACGAAACGAAAACATGAATATTTTACAAATGGAATAAAATTACGTAATTATGACACCAAAAAATAACTGATTACAACTAGATTCAGAAATGGCGTAAATGGCGCAGGATGACTGTCTAACGA
Organism: Teinopalpus imperialis; assembly: GCA_029286865.1. Lineage (NCBI taxonomy): Eukaryota > Metazoa > Arthropoda > Insecta > Lepidoptera > Papilionidae > Teinopalpus > Teinopalpus imperialis. The sequence continues at coordinate 2,024 of JAGSMU010000869.1, read as the reverse complement.
TTACACTGAACAAATGCCACAAACAAAACCAATTTGGAATGCTTAAGACTCTAATACACAAAGATATAGATAGTAAGGGTTAGAGTTAGGTTAGGTTGGAGTTACAAAATCAGCACGAAAAAGCAGAAGACATGAAAGATTTTTACAAATAGAATAAAAATTACGTAATTATGAAACTAAAAATAACTGATTACAACTAGTTGAAATGGCCTAAATGCGGCGCAGGATGACTGTCTAACGATTACACTGAACAAATGCTACAACAAAAACCAATTTAGATGGCAGACTCTAATACACAAAGATATGGAGTGGTTAGGGTTAGGTTAGAGTTAAGGTTAAGTTAGGTTAGGTTACAAAATCAGCACGAAAAACAGAGACATGAAAATTTTGCACAAATGGAATAAAATTACTGTAATTATGAAACTAAAAATAACTGATTACAACTAGACTAGAAATGGCCTAAATGCGGTACAGGATGACTGTCTAACGATTACACTGAACAAATGCTACAACGAAACCAATGGAATGCTTAAGACTCTAATACACAAGATATAGAATTGGTTAGGGTTAGGTTAGAGTTAGGTTAGGTTAGGTTAGGTTACAAAATCAGCACGAAAAGCAAGACATGAAAATTTTACAAATAGAATGAAATTACGTAATTCAAACTAAAAATAACTGATTACAACTAGAGTGAAAGGCCTAAATACGGCGCAGGATGACTGTCAACGATTACATTGAACAAATGCTATAACAAAAAACCAATTTGAATGCTTAAGACTCTAATACACAAAAGATATAGGTGGTTAGGGTTAGGTTAGTTTAAGGTTAGGTTAGGTTAGGTTACAAAATCAACTGAAAAACGAAGACATGAAAATTTTACAAATGGAATAAGAATTACGTAATTATGAAACTAAAAATAACTGATTACAACTAGACTAGAAATGGCCTAAATGCGGCGCAGGAGACTGTCTAACGTTACACTGAACAAATGCTACAACAAAAACCAATTTGGAATGGTTAAGACTCTAATACACAAAGATATAGGTGGTAGGGTTAGGTTAGGTTAGGTTGAGTTACAAAATCAGCTGAAAACGAAGACATGAAAATTTTACACAAATAGAGATAAAATTACACGTAATTATGAAACTAAAAATAACTGGTTACAACTAGACTAGAAATGGCCTAAATACGGCGCAGTATGACTGTCCAACGATTACACTGAACAAATGCTATAACAAAACCAATTTGGAATGTAAGACTCTAATACACAAAGATATAGGTGGTTAGAGACAGAGTTAGGATTAGAGTTAGGTTAGGTTAGGTTACAAAATCAGCACAGCGAAGACATGAAAATTTTACAAATGGAATAAAATTACGTAATTATGAAACTAAAAATAACTAATTACAACTAGACTAGAAATGGCTAAATACGGCGCAGGATGTTGTCTAACGATTACACTGAACAAATGCTACAACAAAATACCAATTTGGAATGCTTAAGACTCTAATACACAAGGAATATAGGTGGTTAGGGTTGAGTTAGGTTAAGTTGAGTTAGAGTTCCCCGAAGGTTCCCTTTGTCAGCAGGGGCTTAACCGTGGTGTGGGATTAACCACGGTGAAGCTAAGAAAGGAACCCAAATGATAAGCCGGCCTAAAGGCGTTCTAAGGCCGGCCGGGGAGGCCGCTCGGGCAGGTACAGGCAAGGCCACCCTGGATGCGTGTCGGTGGGCTGCGGGGTGCCGAGATGGACGGAGTGAGGCCGTCTTACGCACCATCCGCAGCCGAGGCGGGAGTCAGGGGAATGGGGTGGCGGTGCAGGGGTTGTTAGCAGCGGTACACCACGCATCGTCGCCCCCACCCTCCACATCCGAGACGGTCGCGGAGGGAGGGAGAGTGTCTATCCTCCCGCGGTGACTCCAAGCGGGGTCCGCACCGCTGATACGGCCGTGAGGTAGAGGCCGCGGGTTCCAGTGGAGTGTCGGTTGATCCTGCCGCTCTCCCTGTCCTCCGCAGCCGAACATT
>JAGSMU010000087.1:0-115796 GCA_029286865.1 Teinopalpus imperialis | reverse complement strand
CATCTATATTATATACATATTTTGTACAAAACTATAAGTTGTGTATTGCAATCAGAAAAAAAATTAAGAAATGTAGAAACGTTCACTATCTCGGTTGCAATTTAAAGTAAGGATTATATTTGATTTTTTAAAGAAAATCAAATAAAAACTACTATACTAATCAAACTACCTATTACGAGCCTTATTTTAATACATATAGGCTGTTGCTTTACTTTTTTCTTTTACTAACCTTATTAACAAATGCGACCAATGTACGGTGAGCAACGGGATCCTATGCGCGGACTTCAAACAAATCAACAGAACTTATGGCCGGACTAGGTGTAAGGCACAAAATTCATAATTCTGACATTGTTTTTGTATCTAAATCGCGTGATTAATTAGTAATCTGCTGTCAGCTAGATCAGATACCGCAAAAAGGAACAATATAAGTTTTATTTATTTTCCTACAAGTTGATGGCAGAGAATACCACCCGATTTTTAATAACATTGACAAACATTACTGATATTATTAGATATATGTTTTTATATAAACTTCATTTATTTTCAATTATATGTATGATAGAGCCATGCTGCAGTTAGTTTTTTGTTCTGGCGAGGGGACCATCTCACGGAATAGGCGAAGTACCAGCATAATAATATTGTGTTTCATGAGCTGAGGGAAGGGATCCGGAGACCAAATTACAAGTAACGTGTCATTCTATCGGAGTCCTCAAATTTGAATCTCGAATCTTAGTCGAGGATGTCATGGACCACAGTTATCACCTACAAACACTTATGGTGAACTGCACTTACTTTCATTTTTTTTTAATTTTATTACAGAAGCTACATTTGCTTACGGTGTACCCATTGCGAGATAAACGTCATTCATTGTATTGAGATGTCATGTTGGAACCTTGCCTCTAAACGACTTGTGCTAATATTGAAAAATGGGAAATCCGTTATATAGTAAGCAAAGCATAGTAGTTACAATTAAAGAAAAATGTTTATCCAATGCTTGTAGGCAATATTAAAGACGTCTCCTTGTCAGTTTACGGTGACATCTTCTATTATTACTCAACAATATCAACTGAATATTATATATAATAGCGCCTTACGCATTTATGCGAACGTAACCCGATGTAGTGGAATGCAATAAGATCAAAAGAAAATTCAGGTGTTAAAGACAAGTTAAACGCATACACCAAGAAACATATTCCCTAGCTGGGTATCGAAACCAGGACACGTAATACAATAACCAGATTCTCTAATCTAGGCTAACTGGGCTACTAATTAAATGCAATACCTAATATAGTTTAAAAATAATATTTTATTATATATTCAATTACATTTCCATATTGAAATGGCGTAGTCTCAGCACCAACCCTGGATTTCGTTAACATACATAACTGCTTATTCTATTGTATTGAGGTAAATTCATCGAATACAAGGCAAAGATAGCTGCAAAAAAGCTTGGGATCCTGGTCAAAGTGCAGCGGTATTTCTCCGGTCGTTTGTAGGATACTGTTGTCACATTTGGGCAGGCACCGCTAAATGCCATCTCGCAGCTTTGAACTCGGTGGTAAGGCGGGCTAAGAGGCTAATTGGTGACGCAGCTAAAACCAATCTGCTCAGTCTTGAGCACTGGCGTAACGTGGCTTGCCTTTCAGTGTTTTACAAAATGCATTTTGGAGAGTGTGCTCAGGAATTAGATGATCTAATTTCCCCATCCCCGTTCCACTATCGGACTTCACGACTCACTGCTGGATTTCAACCTTTTGTTATGAACATCCCTCAAATCCCTCAAACGCTTTCTTATCTACCGACCACTCCTCAATTGACAGACGGAACCGAACGGACGACTAGACGCGCGTCGGTCCGTTCGTTGAAACGAGACTCGCGACGTGCGCGAAGCTTCGCGGTGACGTCCGCTTCTCGCCTTCGATACGAGCCTTTGATGTTGGCGACGGTATCTTCATGAATTTATAGACCGGCTATCCTCATGAATTTATAGACTGTTTTAAATACAATGACGAACCGAATCCTATTTAACGCGTGCTCGCTTGATGTTAAAGTTCGCGGCAACTGTGACGTTAGCATGTGTCGTCTAGACGTCAATGTCAAGTCTACGCAGAGTACGTCTGTGTCAAGTGTCGGTTGCCTGTATTAATGTTAGGCGTTATACACATTTAACACCATTCCAATAAAAAAAAACATTAAAAGCGAGGACACAAACAGCAAAAGTCAATGTGACAGAATTGTGGCGGGACCCCCACCCGTAATATTCAAAAAGCCACTGGGACATCTACATTGCGCTTTTAAAGTTACCAATTTAATCTGTACATATACAGAAAATTCGTAAACCTACATCAAAGTATCGGCGGCTTGGCTGGACTTAAAATACATTCTCTTTGACTAAAAAAAAATTAAAACTTCTATTTCGGAATCCATTGCGAATCCATTTACAATGATTGCAGCGCTCGCCCCGAGTTGTCAGCACAGGTCATCACTGGACTAAGACAACGTCTGTCTTAGCATCCATTGTCCATCGAAATGGATATGACTATTTGCTAGTTACTGTAAAGTAGTACTGTGTGCTAGTTTGTCTAATAGGTTAACTAGGTGGTTAATTTCGGTCGACCGAAGTAAGACCACGCTCTAAGGAAAAACTAACAAAATAGTACTGTAGGTTCGTCTAGTGAAAAAGAGCATAGACCTTATTACGAGGCATCTGCATTGATTTTCCTCATCGAAGATGAATCTGGGTGTCAAACGCAGCATTGAAGTTTAATTTTTACAAGTCCATATCGTTACCGGTGTACGCGTACAGTTATCTATTACTGCACATCATTGTAATGTTTTCTTCTTTCGTTCATTTGAACTATTTCAAATGTGTCCTTAAATGGACACGCGTGTTCGCGTATCGAAACATTTGAAAATTAAGTCCACATCGGTACGTGCGTTCTCGTATCGATTCAACTATAAAATATGATATCGAACAAACGATATCTCCGATCGTTCAACACCTCTCGACCCTCCAGCACCGAATCCAAACGATTAGGCTCTGATTATTTGAACGGTTTTTTTATTGGCTAACAATATAATTTTTAAGTCTTCATGTGAGGTTGCTTTTCTAGGTCTCCGTCTCCTAAGCATCTCTTCTGTTATGTAAAACTTCTAGAAATGCTTGATAACATCTGTACCATATCTTTGAGCATCGCCCTATATGACCAAGTTTGTCATAAAAATTCAGAAAGATCTTCCTTCTAAAGGAATCGCAACTTTTGTTTTTCCCATAGTAACTAGTTGAAAATGATCAACATGATATTAATATTCAGGTACGTTGTGATAGGTTGTGCTGTTAGTTCGTTTCTTAAAAAAATGAAAAATGTGAGAGGTCTATTTTTTTATTTTAAATTAAGAACTTGAAAGATTAAACTATATCCTTAATTAGGTGGCCAGCAGCAAGCATATTAAAAAGTCTGTGATTTTTTTAAAAAACAAATAAGGTCTACTATCGCTAAATACTTTTCTGTCTTCCTTGTCTTCATTTTAATTATATGGCGTTAGTGTTATAATTAATAGTAATTAAAATATTTATAATTAATACTTATCTTCACTACTATCACTAAAGTTGTATTAGCTACTAAATAGAAGATGTCTTTAATTATGTGACTAAAAAAAGAAATTACCCATGTCGCTAATTTTACGTATTCTTACACAAATGTTTATCAAGCGCTTTCTGTTAAATAAGTTGAGTTCACATATTACAATCTTTGGTTTATGAGTCTGGGAGTATTGTATATGAGTCTTTGACACTGCATCTGACCCTTCTTCCATTTCTCAATTAATTCTCATTGCACATGCATTATATCGTGCGCTGTTGATTGTATCATCTTATAATAAACAGTAGATATTCCCGTGGTCAAAAAATTGACCAGATGGACTTCATAAAGTTGGAACTTGAGATTTTGAGTCGATTTATGCACCTTCTTTACCCGATGATAATATTGTTAACGATTGGATTCATGTGGCAGGCAAATTTTATTGATCAAAAAAATATTAAGTAGTAACTGATCTTTGATGCTTTATAGTTATTTACAAGAACCAGTGTCAGGTAGACAACACCACATATATTCATTTGTTTCTTTGAAAATTGAATTGCCCACAATATACCCGAGTAAAATATCAATAGAATAACACAAATTAAAAGAGGAATAAAGAGGAGGAGGATTTTGAAGATTTATCATAGACATTTCCCCATTGATAATAGCGATAAATGGACTATTGTTGGCGTATATGCTAACGATGTTAAAATATGTTCGAAATTGTGTAACTCTAAACATTTAATATGACTTTTCTTATTCATAATTTTATTATTATTATTTTTTTATTTCGTCTAATATAAAAAAATCTATTTCGAAAATGTATTTTAATTATCCATTAAGCCAACCATTTATACAATATGGTTTCTAAGATTATACGCTTGATTATGTTATTATCCCAATAAATTCTTTAGGTATATTCAATTTTCAGTTGAGTATAACATACAGGCAAAGTTAAAAGAATATAATCATTTAAATAACTGCACGTCAATAGGAACTGGTGAATCCATACGACTGCACATACGTAATTCTTGCTCGACGTTATTAGTAAATTATATTATTCAATCCTGAATGCTGGTCAGTGTTGTGTTATTGAACGTTGGAAGAAAAACGTTTCTTTCTATATCTCTATTAGGAACTCGGAGTACATGACAGGAATTGAAAGGAAAAACTTAATGTTTGCTTCAAACATCAAACAAAATATGGTAATACAAAACTTAAGACGTGATGTGGACATGAGTCCAAAAAGATATTATTCCGAAATTCGGGAGTGCTATGCCTTTACTTTAGCAGCTTTACCATCTTCAAACTTTTAGTAAGTACCTTCTATGTTCATTAAATTAGTATTGGTTTAAATCATAAATCTATAACAGAATAATTTGAAATATTCTGTTTATAAATATGACATAACTTTGTTTTGTGCCAATTCTCATTGAATCAATTAATCAATACATTTATTTGCAAGAATATGGGAACATTATAGAATAATACATAAGTTGTTGTTGTAAAATATTATAGTTACGTTATACTGGTTCTTAAATCCTAAATAGCGTCGAAGGAAAATTAAATTTTATTTCATTAGGCGCAAGTTACATAATGTCGAGATCAATTAAGAATAAAATTATATAAATCTGAGTACATTCAAAATACAACCATCACAACCAGCCACTATTCAGAACCATTGACGTCACTCAAAATTGGCATTAAAGTATCGGTAGTCTAATAAGCCTTATGTGCCAATAAATATACTATTTTTGTTTCAAAAATATGATAGGTATACATATTTTTACATTTATTATATTAATTAGAAGTTTGTTATAAATTATAACTAACATGCAAATATCGTTGCATATATATACATACATGTGCATTTTTCTTAATTAATAAAGCCGATTCATAAATATTTATCGAAAGGAGTGTTAATATTTTGTGGTTTTTAAAACAGGACTTGCATGAATCCATTTTTTGTGGTCGAAATATTGACCTGATTTTTTAGCTACGAATACATTTTTTTTGTTTCTTGAATTGTCTCAGAAAACGATGACATAATTCAAAATTGCTACATATATAGGCACGTAGAAGTGCATTTTGGTTTAAAATTTTTGTATGTTCTTCCATATAGATCAGAACATCCTAAACATCATTTCACCGTGCAATTTTTTTTTCCGTGGGCCTAACGCCTTATTGTTCTCCTTGTTATTTTTAATAGTTTGTCTACCAATGAATAATAGAACCGTTATCAATATTAAAGTTTACAAATTTATGATTTTATGATATGTTTTTGACAACTGACAGAGAACAGAGCACATAACTTTAATTGCGTAACTGTTTACCGAGTAGATATTAAAAGATACAAGATTTCATTCACATATTTATCAATTAAAACGACAAAAATGGAAATCTAGTTACATTATCGCAAAGAATAAATACACAAAAAAAGCATTGTTTTTAATGAAAGGGACGGGGAAAGCATTATTTCACACGATTGAAACGCCATTTGCAACACGGTAATCTACGCCTATATACATATACTATGACTGACTACATTAACTATAAGCTATATTATGAAATTTAGAAAGTGGCTGTAAAATTTTTATGACCAGATCGTCTTGGTGGCCATGACGTTTGGTACAAAATATAAAGTGATTTTAGTGAAACTTTTTTTTTATTTTAAAAACAATAGACTTGATTATATACCTACGAATGTAAACGTTATATTTCTTAGCTATAGCGTTGGCGCCGATGCTCCACAAATCTAGTTATTTATAAAGTTAAAACGTATTATTTATTTTTTATTCAGATGCAATTCCCGCCCCGGCATGCTGAGAATTCTGAGTATCGACGTAATTTATGGCGCGGAATGGGCTTTATTTTATCTATATTAGCTAAAATAAGGGCGTGATTTAGTAGCTAAGGGACAGGTCTTATTAGTCATATTTTAAAGCTTCCTTTAGCAAATTGACGGTTGTTAATTAGTATATTTTGCAGGGACATTTTAAGAACTTTAAACCGATACCAGTTCTTTATTTTTTTGATCAGCAGTTAATATTTAACCTCATTAATAAGGAGTAAAATTTTATATTGCTCTAAAAAATATTTATTTTATGTATTCTTCTAAAAAACATATATATAATAATTGAGCTATGTCTGTGCCATTTTGAAATAATAATCCGTTTATTTGATTATTTATTTGACTATAAACTCGAAATCTGGTTGACAGATTTAGTTGTGCAGATTTAGAGCGAGGTTTCGGTTGCCTGAAAACTGTATACTGAGATATATTATAACTCGATGTTATATCGGAGTGGTGAAAGTAAGATATAGAAGCGTATGTAAATCAAGCACACCGTAATCCGAAGCCGAATAAGCTAATCGAAATAGTATAGTATATACACAAAGAAATAGAAAAAGTATGATGTTTTTTTGCCAAACCAAATCAAATCTCTATCTATATCTAATAATCTATCACTAACGATTCAAAAACAGAAACCCGCAGAGCTGCGAAAGCTGCACGCCCATGCCTGGTTACTGAGTGCATCGGAAATATATATTAATGGGTTTTTCCTTTGACTTAATGATTATTAGCTTGCGACAGTCCACTTCTGGACATAATTTTCTCAAGCAGTGTTTTTTCGTCAAATCTTCAAATTCAAACATCCAGTTGCATTCAATTGTCTTGCGCAATTCGTCGCTCCATTTAACCATCTCAATTTTGTGTAACTATTGCCCTTTCCTTAGAATATTTGTTAAGTATATAAATATAACCATTTTAAATGAAAATGTATGTTGGTTTCTATTAATACAAAATATCTCGGGTAAATCATTATTACATGAAAATTATCCTATTATACCTCACTGCAATGTTATCGCAAGATAGTTGGAGAAAACTGTAAAATATTCTTCTAGCATCCCGATAGATAGAGCGTATAATTAAATATAAATTAAAAAGTCGTTTTAGTTACACCATTTATAACTCAAGAACTATCTGATTTGTTGGATTCATCTCCGACCTGAATAGCAGAACAACTATTGAAATATCGGAAAAATTCATGGAAAAAAAATTAAAGAAAATTAATCTAGAAACATATTAAAATACATAAAAAAATACTCGAATCGAAATGTAAACAAAAATATAGATAACAACTGTCTAATCCATTTGTCTGCATCATTCCAGATCATTCGGTCAATCAGTCATCCAGTCAGTATATAAGCTGTAAGTCGCGAAAGTGTAATTTTTTCTTTTTCATGCTGTCTGATTTGTTTTGAAAAAAGCATATAAAGATTAACTGACGATTTGTTTCGTAAGTATTATTAATAAATCTTATTGTGCGAGTGTTATTATTAATAATGCCGCGACCTAGAAGATTTAATCTTTCCCTACGAAGCCGTAAAGCAATTAGGCTTCAGAACATCGCGAATTAATCCACTGAAGAAGGACGAGACAACGTTAGTAGGGTCCGACTTCGTGCTTCTCAAACACAAGAGCAATGATGCGCAATGAGGAGCAATTCTTCAAGATCTGCAACAATTACTTAGTGAAAATCATGCATTGGTCAGGCTGTTCAAGAGTTGCGTTAGAGCGCATGCCAAATGATGACACAAAGTCGTGATTAGAGCGGATAAACTACCAGCTGGAACACTTGAACGCAGAATGAACGCTTCAACAATAGATGAAGTTGCAATCCGAATATTTGGTGAAAACCTGGAAACGCGATATTGTGCTTACACGTCGCGATACTGGACAATAGAAAAAGATATATGAAACACTGTTCATATGACACGTTGCAATTGCCGCTGATGTTTTGGCAAGGAGACGATGGATATCACTTCAATATAAAGATGATTAATCAATTGAATGGTGAGTCATCAACATCATATTTTTCATACCAACATGACATAAATTCTACTCCGTTTGGTTCCCAAAAAATAATTGAATCACTCCTAATTTCCCAGGAAGTCGTAATAGACGATAAAGGGATAAGAGAATGTTGGTTTAGAGAATAGTGGGCAAAGAGCTGCCACTAATCTTAAATAATTTATCATAACCCTTTTTAAATATGCTAAAAGTGACTTCAGGGATTTAGTGATCACACGGTTCTTTCCACCCCTTCAGGTAATACGGATGTGAGTTTTTCTTGTAATATACAAATTTTTCTGTTTTTATTTCAGATGAAGAAAATATGAAGAAGGTTACCTCGATGAATTATTACACATATCGTTTGATAATTCGTCAAAACGCTGAAAACTTCTGCTGCGATCTCGTCGATTGCTTCAGAAATATTGCGTCGACATGTACGTTAAAATCGAAACGGAGCGCCAAACCTTTATTCGGTTGAACCATGCCAAATTACGTTTGGAAAAGTATATCCATTTACTCGATGCAATTAGCACCAAAGGAGGATGCAGCTAATGTTAGCCGATTGACAATTTTACCAGCAACGTATACAGTTCGTACAGACGTATATGTTCGTCATTACGGTCGGCCATTGGTAGTCATTACCTTTTCGTGTAATCCAAAATGGATAGAAATTGTTCAAATGCTTCGTCCCGGACAAATATCAAGTGATCGACGTCACCGCACGTGTCTTCATGCAAATCACTAAATACGATCACTGATGAACTACACTGTTAAGCAACACGTCTTTAAGGAATACTCGACTATGAATGTATTCAATCGAATGGCAAAAACAAGTCATGCCGCATGCTTACATTTTTATTTGGTTAGTCGAAAGAATTCGACCAGACCAATTAGATGATATTATACATGCCGAGATTCCTGATCCCGAAACCAGTCCGAACCAACATGATTTTGTAATTAAGAATATGATTCATGGACTGTGTGGCCCCATCAACAGCCAGTCACCGTGCATGGTCGACGGCAAGTGTTCCAAACGTTATCCACGAAAATGGACGGCGGATACCATCACTGGCAACGATGGGTATCCACTGTAACGGCGTCGATCACTAGATGTTAACGGTCGAACTATCACATCGAAAGTAAAAGAAACGATTTAGTGGTCGACAACAGTTGGATTGATAGATATTAGCCACTTCTTTTCAAAACATTCATCACACATTGCAACTTCGAGTATTGCAATTCGGTGAATTCGATTTAATACTAATAGTGTGCCTAACTTTTTGTCCTGTATTTCATGAGCTCTATATACTATATGAAGCATGAACTCTATATTCATGAGATATGAAAACGATACCCATTGGGATACGACAATCGCTGAAGCAAATATTCTTGCATCTCCAAGTCAGATACGTACATTATTTGCTATCATCATTTCGAAATTTATCATCGGCTTTCCCGATCGTGAGGCGAATGAGGAGATGATCAAGCTCTTGATCGAAGATATGTGCTACGTCGTATACGGCAATTTGTTAGTCAGCTTAGGAATGCCAGCGCCACATCGCAGTATGAATGACGCATTTAATCGAGAATTGAAACGTGAACGTGAATATGATCGACATGAATTAGACCAATCAGTTCAAACGAATGTACCACTATTGAATCCCCAACAGAAGGAAGCTTATGATACATTAATGAAGGCAATTGTTGATGAAAGTGGTGGCTTGTTTTTTTGGATGCCCCCGGTGGAACTGGGAAGACATTCCTCATGTCATTTATTTTGGTCAATGTTCACGTGAGATCCGACATTGCGGTCGCAGTTGCTTTTTTGCCGTACGGCTCACTGAGCGATAAAATTGCCGTTAAACCTTCAAACTACTGAACAACCGACATGTAACATTGCGAAACACTCTGCAATGGCCAAAGTTTTAATAGCGTCTAAAATCATCATCTGGGACGAATGCACAAACAATGGCGCACAAACTCGCATTGGAAGCACTTGACAGATTATTAAACATTCAGCGAAATGGCTCGAGATGGTTTTGTAGGCGCAATAATTTATCTATATGGCGATTTCCGCAGTCATCACAAGATCGACTGCTGCCGATGAAATAAACACTTGCCTCAAATGAGAAAATCTGTAGTGCTATATGAAGAAACTTCAGCTTTCAGCAAACATGAGAGTTGCATAGTTGAACGATCCATCTGCTGAAGATTTCTCCAAGCAAATTCCGACTATCGGTAATGACCGTGATCCTGTCAACGAATCGAGTGGATTGATTTAATTTTTGCAATTTCGTCTCATCGAAAGACGAGCTCGTCAACTAAGTATTCCCGAACATAATTGCTAACCACAAAAATAACAAATGGTTGAGTGAACGGGCAATTTTGACGGTTAAGAAGACACGGAAGACGGAGAAGATGTGGATGACTTAAACTTTATAACTCAGAATCAAATCGTTGGTACTATGCATTTATTTAGACGAAGCTACTAACTATCCATTTGAATTTTTATACTCCTTGGATGTGCTATGTATATAATGATAGGAAAATTTAATGATTAGGAAGTTCTCATTCCGAGGATTGCGATGATCCCAACGGATATGCCCTTTGAGTTTGAACGAATTCAGTTTTCGATTCGTTTGGCTATGCGCTAACAAATCACAAAGCCAATCCTTGAGTGTTTGTGGTCTGAATCTAGAAAATGCATGTTTTGCTCATGGTGAATTGTGCGTGGCATGTTCACGCGTCGGCAAACCATCCGCTTTATTTGTTCTTGCGCCTGATAACAAACGAAAAATGTCGTATATCACAAGGTGCTTCAATTAAGAGAATTAACCCAAGTGCAACCCAGGCAGCATAATATACAGCTTAATTCGATCGTGTCCTGCTGACACGCCGTTGAAGTTCTTTTATTTTCTTTATATATATTATCCTAATTAACTATTATTATTTTGTATTCTATAGTATTACGTTCAAATCCTACATTAATCTAAGCAAAAGATGACACGACATTCATTCATGTCTGTTAGGCGATACGAAGTTCGCCGGATCAGCTAGTTACTAATAAACTAAAATATACTGACTACCGCCTACAGTAGGCTACTCCGGACTGATAGCGCTAGCTTCTTCCTACTATGACTAATTTCTCTTAATTTTCTTATAAAAGAAAAAAGGACAATATATAAACAAACTCATTGTTGACACGCCGACGTATTTAGCACACTGTGCAATTATGAAGTGACAGTGGTGCGACCACTGAAAATACTAACTTCGGCAAATTAAAAGTGTCCCACTTTTGAATGTATAATAATAACAATTAAAATGACAGACAACGTTATCAGTCTAAAGGTCTTATGGACTGATACTGATGTTGATAGACCAGATCTTTTCCTGTGTCGTCTTCTCCAACTCTGTTTATGTCCACTGCACTGCAGTCATAGAACATGTTAATAAGTAGAAATTTTAGGTTTTTTTGAAAGATTTCTTTATACTCGTAGCGTAGTAGTGCATCCTTTGATAAAGTGATATATGCTTTTATATTGCTTTTATGCTAGGCTTATATATAAATAAACTTTGGTTTCTATCACTCCTTTACATCCATCAGTAGATAGAAGCCAAGCTTTCACAGAATATCAAAGTAAAACAGTAGCCCACCGCTACTGTGTGTGTATGGTGAAAGAAATATAACCGGATACCGTAACACTGGTGATGAGTAATATTATCATCAAGGGTGAGAATACGTTTCAGATATGCGCCGCAGGAAGCACTTACCGTAACTGAACTTTTTTTTATTGGGACCGTGTGCTTTACTACAAAACACAGTGCGGGGATCCCTTCCCTTTCAGAATACTAGTGTAAAATATCTGCCCAATTACAGGTGACGAGTCTCCAGGCGCGACATCCTATGTGGATCTTGATTTCATGTTCAGAGCGCTAAAATAGTAATTATTATGTATATCTGACTATTTCCCCAATGTAATTGTTTACAAATTTCCTTAACTGATCATTCTTGGAGTGAACTATACGACAAAGACGAACTGATATAATCTGTCTCGTGTTTCTTAAGCTATATGTGCATCTTACAGATATTTTAAGTGGAAAAGCGAGGTGAATATTGATGCAAAGACGCTCCAAATATATCCCATGAGATGAGTCCAAGTGCACGGCTGGCGGGTTTCGAAACGCTTACGGCTTAATTCCGTACTAAATAGGCGAAGCACGGAGGTGGTCGAGGTCGGTACTAGTGTCGTGTTTAATTTCACCCTTTATACATTAATAAAAAGCTGCAAAATACAATAATAAAAATAAAACTAAAATAAAACTGGATATGTACAGACGGTTGGAACTCATCTTTAAGAAAAACAGAGTAATTAGGAAAGGATACGTAGCGAGTCCAAGTTACGTTATCTCATCTAGACAAAGTATACCCGGGATTAAATTAAACGTAGGAAAGGTTAAATAAGCATAGTATTATGAAGTGAATTCATTTCAATTTATTAATTTTAATGTGTAGCATGTATCTTGCAATGCATATATAAATTATAGAAGTTATAACCAGGCGAAAGAGTTTCCGTAAGATGTTTCATTTTTATGAGAGTAAGGGTGAGAACTTAGTCCGGACAGTTTTAGTTTTATATTCACACATTTTTCTTTTTGTATATTATTTCATTTTATATTTGATATTTGATATTCACGCTCATTCGGATGTGGCGTGCACCGGGTGGCAACGTATCTGCAGAACCTTCCTTTTCTCCCCTATTCATACCTTTAAGATTGCACTCGTATGCCACGATTATTTTTATTTAAAAAATAATATCACTGAAGCGAAATTACATTTGGCTTTTTTTTTGGCAGAGTTAGGCGCCGGTTGTTACATTATCATCGGTGCTATGTGTTCGCATGGTGGCAGCAAGTGGATACGAAATTACTGTTTTAGGGATTCTCAGGAGTGTTCTTTAGTCTCCATTGAAGAAGATATACCATTAGTGCTTGTAAGGTTTATATGTTCCTTATTTTTTAATGTAAAAAACATCTTACATTAAAGGCAAATTACACAACGTAGTGTTGAAGTATTAAACATAAACATTATTTATGAACGAACCAATATGTAGTTCGTTTTCCACACGTGTGGCGCCGGCAGGCTTATATCATGTCTGTCTCTGCTCGGTATAACTTCTTCCGCAGTAAACGTTGTATTATAATCTATATCTATATCTATTCCGTGGGTTTAATTGTGTTTTTTTACAGTAAGTATCAAAGTGTGTATAGTACTATTTATGTTAGTAAGTTTTACAGCTCCAATGCTACGGAGCTACGACGACGAGCGTCATGGAGAGCGACAGGTGCTTCCGAAGCGGGCCCACTGGTGCGCGCTACCAATTCCGACCGGAACCCCCTAGCGCACTCCACCGCACGCTCCATCGCAACTGCGAACGGATGTTTCTCCTCAGACCGACTACCAATCTTAGAAACAAGATAAAATTACAATACCAGTCAACTGACAATTTAAATTTGATTATTACTAACATTCATATGGCTTCTCTTGTGGTCCAAGTATCGTCCTGCGCCGCCACAAGCTCCAAGTTGGCGCCGCGCACGTTCGTTTTAGCGCACTCGTGGTCACCGCGCGAACACCATGTCCCCCACTGCACCCACCTCTGTAAACAAATAAACCACTTATTACATTCTAAACGGAGCACACCGATAACCCGGATGTCAGAGTTGAACAGTCGCGAGCCGCTGTACTCGTACGTACGATGCGCGATGACGTTCCGCATCAGCTTCCCTCAAGGAATACACTTTATTAATGTTTAGTGTAAATTTTTTTAGTGTAAAAATGTAATCTTGTAAGTAGAAATAAGATAAGTCCCAGTATGAAGCCTTGCGGAGAGCTCATCTGCAAAAGAGATACAGAAGATCTAATACCATTAAAAGCAATCGTTTGAATTCTTAGCTTAAGGTATGAGGTAATACTTGTATACAATACATAACAACTAGGCTTAAGCTTAATTTACTTAACTTTCGACACTATCAAATACGATACAATATTTTGTGTCGCCTATTCACATAGTTTCGTTCGTTACAACGGGACCAGCTGGCAACCTGCCCTGTGGTATCACCGCAGTGTAATATCTGGCCATCTTTGTGTGCGCACTAAAATGTTTCATATAAAGTATTTATTTACAGTTTAATTTTGCAATATTTTCTATTTTAAGTACTGAATAAATTATGTTCCATCTTTTTTCTAAAAACACACGTGACATAATCGGGTTATTTAATGTAAGCCAATAAGTTATTGTTACTCACCAGAAATGTATAATACATAATAAGTTTTATAGCTAACGGATGACACCTTCAATCAAAACTCACCAGTGTATCAGTCGATAGCAGTAGCCATAGAGAGAGCAGGTATGGGCGGTATAGATTATATACCAGGTGGTCGCTGGTAGCGTTCAGATATATCCCTTGCAGGCCCGAGTACAGGGAAAAGATTTAAATTTTATCGATCGCTTGAATTCAATAGAGTTATCGTAAATATTTGCAACAATACAACTATATTCGCTACCAGCAAAGAAAAATAATAAGACCTGTCATGCAAAGTTGTTAAGTTAAGAAAATTGATAAATGCACAACTAAAGCATGTAGCGCGACCCTCGCCGTTCGTAGCCGCTAGCACGCCACACGCACGCACCGTCGCCGCCGCGTTGCGCTGGCCCATCCCACACGCGCAGCGATAGCACGCCCTCTGGAGGCAAACAAATGTCAATACTAATATCACACACACGCACACAGCCTGCTCTCTTCAGGCGATCGACCCGTTACCTGCAGCCCTTCAGGCTTGCGGATGCTCCGGTAGGTCAGGCGATCATGAACAATCTATTCATACATTACATACCTTCGTACAACATACCTGCATTAAATATAACTATACCAAGGGAACAATAGCGAAAACTAAATAACACACCATCAGATATAGATATAATAATAATTATAAAATATAAACATTTAACGTTTCGCGGGAAATCATTCATGCACCTACGTATGCTCGAAAACACAAATCTATGCTCTGAACCACAAGGGTTACCCAGCTTAGTTGTGAGGTACGCAGGTGAGACTTGTGTTACCTCCACAAGTGTTCCCGTCCGCCATTCTACTGGCCGCATAGGCTGGAGGCCGCGACCGGCTAACCGCTCGGGTGGATCACCTGCGGTTAGTTCAACCAGATTAGTATTTGTGGATATATCCAACAATTACGTGCAATCTGAAAAGTCTGCAAATTTTCATGGACAGAATAAAATCCATTCCCTATTAAATAAAATTAATTACTTGCTCCACCGTAGGAATTAAAATGCCAGTTGCTATATAGCATATGTATATACAGCAATGGCGTCAACTATCAAACACAGGGTTACCCTCTAGAATAGAGATTCTATTAGAAATTCTACTAAATAAATTTAATTGTAGAGACCATAGAATTTATTTAAAGTTAAAAGGGAGAGTAAGAGCACAAATAAGATTAACTATATTTTGTCACCGCCACCATATTGCATGCAAGTGAACAATGCACCAGGGACAGTCCTCAAGCAAGCAGGAGCTTTTTGCAAGCATAATTAGCTTAAGGCAATTTTTAATTTTGCTTATAACAACCATATTTGCATTAAAAGCTTGATTAATCAACATAACATTCACACTTGTACACTTAAAGCCTGCGCTGACTAGACACTTACATTTATTGCTTTATTTGTTTGATTGATGTGTTTATTATACCTTAGATGTATTACATTTACCGTCTACAAACACAACCTCTGAAGGAGCGCAATAATTTTTACACAATTAATATCAATTTACATGTTTTTCATATAGCGACTAGTTTAACAATAGCATATATATGTAACATATAGCGACTAGTTAAAGTGTAAAGCACATAACATATCTTACAGTGGTAAGTTAAAAAACATAGTGCTAGTTTGAGCGTTTAACACATATAATTAATATCTAACAAATGAAATAATAGTTTAGAATATACTGAATTATAATGTACACTTACCAACGCCCCACTGCACAGACCGACGGCCAAACGATGACTGCCTGCTCCCACCGTTCTGACCGGTATTTATACCAAACGATAATAGTTTCGGAAATAGTGGGTACCTTTACGAATATACGATAGCTAACATCACCAGAAGTGATTTCATCCTATTAGAGCAAAGTTTACAAAACATTAATTTCAATTTGAACAAAACGAATATTGTCCAAGTTGGTAATACTGTAATACACTTATATAATATATTTTTAAATAATTTCCAAACAATATGTTAGACTTCATGAAATTGAAATAGCCGTTGCCTTTAGCAAAATTCAATTACAACATCAGTCTATTGTTGATAACGACGAACTAATACTGTTATTAAAAGAAATTCTTGTAAAAATAGATAATTTAGTTAATATATAACAATGTATATAAATAAAGTCATATATGTATAAAACAAAATCAGATAAAATTTATAAAGCAAATGCCCTTGATAAAAAATAATTCTTTCAATGATCAAACCACCATTATCCTGCCCAAATTGCCTCACCTTATAGTGAAAGGGTAAAAATCAAAACCAACTCTCAAACATGTCGCGCAATCGACGAGGCTGTTTTCCAGTGCTACGAAGTTGTCGGTTCAAACCGGCACTTCAAATTTAGGCATCGGTGTCGTCCAGTGCCGGTACACTTTGACATTTGTAACTAGATTACTAAATAATATTAATATTTCTATAAAATGTGATTTCAATGTCCAGATTACTCGAGTTCGCTGTTTTCTATATAACAATAGAATAAGTAACGATATCCTCCTAGCGTCCAATGTGATTTTTGTCTATTTGTCTGGTATAGCGCAAGGTTGGCGCGTCATATATACTAATAACTAACACATATTTATGCTAGATTAGTTTCTGCAATGTAGGATTATGACCAAATTAGTAAGTAATTAAAATATATCTTAAAACACAAATATAAAGTTACCTGTATGCTATATACTAGCACTGAATGCGAGATGGGGGGAAATTTAAAGTACAAATTTATCAAACATTCCCCATTCTACGACGCTTTAAAGCTCTTTCCTTATGTAAATGTATTATATACGACGGAGGTCGCATTAACATCGTTTTTAAATGTTTCAAAGTTAAATAAATGTTGTATTAGATAATTCGTAACATTTCTGATTCGGTAATTTTTGCATCGTTCGGTTTATTAAATATTTCTATAGATTATTAAATAGCTTTTAAAATTTTAAAGCAAATAACCTCACACTCGGTCAGTAATTTTTTAATCACTTGTGTATTAGATTTGTGTCGTAGTATAGCTGGCGTCGGTGACAGGATCACGTTTTCGAATTAATTCGTAATTTTATAACAATTGATGTGCCTAAGTGTATTACTGTATCATTCTAAATGTATATTAATAGTTATTATATTTATTAAACGTTTCAGGATCGGTTCAATAGCACTAAAGCGCTTTGGCTCATTTAAAATTATCAAATTAGCGTTTTTATCGCAATATTATGGTGGTTTAAAATCTTTTTCGAGACAATAACTTCTTAAATTGCAGTGTTTGCAGTCTTAATTTTTCTTATAACTTACCTACATATATAGTTATATGCTCGTTGTTTCCGGGATGTTATAGTAAAATTTTGTGAACTTAAAGTTTTGGCACATTCAGAATAGCATTGTACTGATTAGTACGTAATTACGTTTTTACTAAAAGCTAAAAACCGTTTTTACCGTTTTCACCCCAAGGTCTGACACGTAGTGACGTAACATCGTTGAACACTAGCAAATAGATTTTACATTTTTGTAGCACGCCAGTGATTTTTGCTTTTAATCCAACATTAGCGATTCTTTGTGATAAATTTCATTCAATTTATAAGGGCCATTGCAAACTGATGACGTTGCGTTAAAAATATTTACGTTTATTCGTCTACTTAAATGAAGTCGTGATTTTTTATTAAAATTTTTTTGAACATTAAGTGTTCGTTAACTTTATTTGTATTTTTATGTACTCACTTATTTTAGGTTTTAATATGAAAAATTAAAAAAAATATATTACGTATTAACCCAATGGCAATCCCAAGGGTTACCGATCCCTGAACAGTTTGGATTTCGCACCCAGCACTCATGCACCCATCAAGTGCATCACAGACAAGCACATCCCTAGCAAATTCATACAGGGTTACCAAACTGGAGCGTTTTTATTTGACGTGGCGAAACCGTTCGACAAGCTCTGGCACAACGAACTCACATACAAACTTCATGTGTCAGATCGACTTGTACTAATCATACGAGGCTTTCTTCGCAACCGAATATTTAGAAACCGCGTCCGAAACGCGTTTCGGAACCCACCCCGTTCGTGCTGGAGGTACCACAACGATCAGCCCTAGGTCTCGACCTCTACATACTACATCGACGAAATCCCGAGCTCCCGTGGTAAAACCTAGCCCTCTTCGCAGATGACACCGGCCTCTAAGCGTCTTGATCCAAACCAGACGCTATCTGTAAACGCCTCCACTCCGCAGTCAATACCTTACGGCATTGGTTTCGGTAATGGAGGATCAAGTTTAACCCCACCAAAAGCAGCCATGTACTTCTCTCTATCCGCCGCATCTCCCAACCATAGAGCTGATCAGAATTGATCGTCCAATCCCCTGGGAAATGACAGTCAAATACTCAGGCGTCATATTAGATTAGATTATAAAAGACACACCTTCGGTGTATCAACCGCGTATGGGATCGGGCAGCCTTCACCCTAGGTTGTTTGCGTCCTTTACTAAATTAAAATAGCAAAATATCCTTTCGTAATAAAGCAACACTTTAAAAAGCGTGCATCCGACTCATAATGACACAAGACTAGTTGCGCATGCCTCCCTGCGATTCATTAACCGACTTTAGACTTCCAAAATCATCATTCATGCAGAATGCCACCGGTGCGCCGTAGTTCTTGTGTAACGAAAATCTACATATAGATCTTGAGTTGCCTACCATAGCTCAGTATCTGTAGCTGGCTTCCCGCCGATATATGCTGTCGTCACACATCCAAAACCAATAAGTATGGTCAGGAGCGTCGCTGGAGTTTCTAGCGCCGCTACTTCTTCTTCAGCGCCAACGCATTCCGAAGTGGTGATTAATGTAGTTAATAATAATAATGATATTAATTTAGGTGATCCGTCAGAAGTAAGAAAGGTCCTTTTGTCATTTCTCGTCTACTTAATCCGCTTCGCTGGGTGCCATCTAGCATTCTCACTTCCTATATAGTTTTCTAAATCAAACTCAAAGTTCCGGGTTTGAATTGAGATGAAGATTTATCACAATGTAATTATGAAGATAAGTAGTTCAAGACGTTGGCAAGTCACTCAACGTATGTTAGAAGACTTTGGGGGACAATAGTCAGATGAATACTTAGTTTATTTGTTATGTAGCTAAAAATGGACCAAGTACATTCCAGATCCAAATGTTGGTCATGTGTTTTTAATTAAGGAGGATAACTGGCCTCCCGTCTGTTGGATTTAACGTAAGGTCATTGATAATTATCCAGGTTTGGACAAAATCACTACAGTCGTGACTCAAAAGTGTAAGTGGCCATTGATTAAACGTCTTACTTCACAATCAAACTTCAAACTTTGCATTTTAACCATTAAATATAGTTTTATTTGATGTTGAAGTTATAAATGTTTCACTATTAGATTGTTAGTTAATTTTATTGAATTAATTGATATAGCATAATTATTCCAGTTTTTAAGTTTTATAATTGCATTCTATTGTTATAATGAACTTAAATAAAACAATTGAGTAATTGTTTGTTTATCTGTAGAAGATCTTTATATTTTGTGTATTCATTTATCACGTCACGTATTCACATCAGTCTGTTCTTGTTGTTAATGATATAAACAAATGTCCTTGGTGGGCGGTATGTCTAAGGTAATTAAGTTTTATGTTCTTAATTCGTAACTATATGTGGATGTACTTTAATATGCTCACGCTATGGTTTGACTCGTGGCATAAACATAAGGTATTTGTTATCTATATAGAGTTTTTGAATATGTTAAACTATCGCTTGTTGACGATAAATACTGATTATTGAAAAACGGAAACAGGATCAAATTGGGAACGGACACAGGCCCGTTCTAATTTACTCACTACAGAGTGAGTTATACATACATATATTTTGGTGAAATATTATACAAAATTTTAATGTATATTTTTTTGTGTAGATGGAGATTACAGTTATTAGTGTTTTGTTTGTAAAATTTTTAAAGAGAGATTATAACTGATATATATATAAACAGTTGATGACGAAGTAATTACAATTTCGTTGTTACTGGTGCGACTTGTACAATTACCAGTTAAATCAAAAGCAGTATATTTACTAAAAATAAATATTTTCCGACTAACGATTCACATTTCTTTATTTTTTCTTATGGAATAAAATTAGTTAATACCGGAACATGCTTAGCATGAATGCAGAGCAATAAATTGTCATTGAGCTCATTTCCAGCAAGATTAGTAGAAGTCGAAGATAAGTTAGTTGGATGTTATCCGTTTAAATTGTATTATACAAGTGTCTTTAACTTTTGTGGTGTAATGTTTAATGCGATACATTATGTCGATATCAGAAACGTCACACCTAAAATATAAATTCAAAATTCTTAACTAATATTTCACGTTTGTAAATTATATCTATATGCTATATTTAAAAAAAAACACCAAACTCGAAACGCATGTACTTTACTTTGATAAGATTAGTAATAGTGACCGATAGCCGATGTCGATACGCGGCGGGAGCGCTAAGTATTTTGGCTTGGTGATGTGGAAAAGGTTTGATTCCATCTTTTTATGGCCCACATCTATACTGTATATTGAATTTGAGATTTTCTCTACAATCTTATATGGCCCTATTTTTAGTTCATCTAATTTCTTCCGGTTTAACTTATTGCCGTTTTCCACAAATACCATGTCTCCTATATTAAATTCATTGCATTTCCGGTTTTTACCAAACAGTGTTTTGTTGTAATCATGTGACTTTATTATATTTTGTAGCGCAATTTTTCTGTCTCTGATCCTGTCACTATGGGACTTTTCTTGTATTAATTCTGTTGGTAAAATTGTGACATCTGTACCATTCAAAAGATAGCTAGGTGAAAAACCGGTAACCGAATGACGTTTCATTATATTTCTTAACACATTTGCTACGCTATTTGTTATTGTCCAGGACTTTTTATTATTTCCTTCATTCATTTTACATCTCATTTTATTAACCAATGTCTGATTTAACCTTTCGTTCAAACCATTTGAGAATGGAGCATTGACTGCTGTAAAAACCATATTTATCTGTTTGTCCTTTAAGAATGTCTTAAATTATTTTGAATTTATCCCTGGGTATTGGTCAGTTAGTAGCAAACCAATGTCCTCATAGTCTGTTATACTATGGACAAGTTTTATAAAATCATTGGCACTCTGACTTTTTTATGTTGAGATGAATGCATATCGTGTAAAGTGATCTACTAAGAGATGCAGATATTTCTTTGTAGTTCTTAAGCCTTCGAACCCGCCAATTGTATCTATAGACATTATTTCAAATGGTTTTGTGGGTGGACCTAGTAATGACATATATCCAAATTTGTCCTATTATTTGAAGGTACCAAGAAATTGTTGCGGCTCGTCGCGCCCGTCTTAGAACCATTTGAACGTCGTGGATATTGTATTATTTATTTTGATTCCAAATTGTCTAATGGACACATGAATTTAAAAAGGGATACAGTGAAAATTAATTTTGATACTAATATAGAGAATAAGAAGCAATCCATGGATCTACCATATAATATTAAGAAATGTAAGGAAATTGACCAAGATCCCCTTAACAATTGTAAACCGATTCAATGCGATACATATTATAATGGAATAAAACCATATTACAAAGCCAAAGTTAAAAAGTGCATAGTAAGTCCTATTTGCATATCAAATTTTAAATCAGAATTGCCAACCGCAATTTATGACCCCATTTCCAATGGTTGCATTCATGGTAGGTCGATTAAGGACGAAGATATTGAATTTATAAAAAGTTTACAAAAGCCAACATTTTTTTTAGACACCAACGAAAACATTATGCCAATTACGAATAACATAAGCTTTGATAGTGTAAAAGGAAATAATGAGAACAATAGTCCATACATTTCTGATGATCTGAACCTAAAAAAATTTTTCAGCTTAGGAGCATTTTTATGAAAAATGTCGGTCCTACTTTGTAAACAATAAATTAACATTAATAGTGCTAATTACAGTCGTATTCATACAATGCTGTTTAATTTGCGCTCTAATATATTACGTTACAAATAAATGCGACTGTTACGGAAAAATGTCGGTCCTACTTTGTAAACAATAAATTAACATTAATAGTGCTAATTACAGTCGTATTCATACAATGCTGTTTAATTTGCGCTCTAATATATTACGTTACAAATAAATGCGACTGTTACGGGAAAAATGTCGGTCCTACTTTGTAAACAATAAATTAACATTAATAGTGCTAATTACAGTCGTATTCATACAATGCTGTTTAATTTGCGCTCTAATATATTACGTTACAAATAAATGCGACTGTTACGGGAAAAATGTCGGTCCTACTTTGTAAACAATAAATTAACATTAATAGTGCTAATTACAGTCGTATTCATACAATGCTGTTTAATTTGCGCTCTAATATATTACGTTACAAATAAATGCGACTGTTACGGGAAAAATGTCGGTCCTACTTTGTAAACAATAAATTAACATTAATAGTGCTAATTACAGTCGTATTCATACAATGCTGTTTAATTTGCGCTCTAATATATTACGTTACAAATAAATGCGACTGTTACGGGAAAAATGTCGGTCCTACTTTGTAAACAATAAATTAACATTAATAGTGCTAATTACAGTCGTATTCATACAATGCTGTTTAATTTGCGCTCTAATATAATACGTTACAAATAAATGACTGTTACGGGAAAAATGTCGGTCCTACTTTGTAAACAATAAATTAACATTAATAGTGCTAATTACAGTCGTATTCATACAATGCTGTTTAATTTGCGCTCTAATATATTACGTTACAAATAAATGCGACTGTTACGGGAAAAATGTCGGTCCTACTTTGTAAACAATAAATTAACATTAATAGTGCTAATTACAGTCGTATTCATACAATGCTGTTTAATTTGCGCTCTAATATATTACGTTACAAATAAATGCGACTGTTACGGGAAAAATGTCGGTCCTACTTTGTAAACAATAAATTAACATTAATAGTGCTAATTACAGTCGTATTCATACAATGCTGTTTAATTTGCGCTCTAATATATTACGTTACAAATAAATGCGACTGTTACGGGAAAAAGCTTGTGAGCAAATTTTATAATTACAACACAGATGTATCTATGACTACGCCATTAATTTTCAGTAATACTGATACTGAGACAACAGACTACAAATACTTAAGTGAATCATCGAACCGAATCATCGAATCGAAATCGATAAAAAAATTAAGTCTTATAAATCTTGTCAAAAGGAAAGATTTAATGAAGCAAAAGTAAGTATGTCTGACGATATCCTTTTAAAGTGCCTAACAAGGAGAGATTGTGATAGATAACAAGTACACAAAATCTGAAGCGATACCGGTGATTTCAGGGAAATATAGAAAAAAAGACAATAATATCATAGGATTAAAAGTGGGTAATACGGATCAATCAGTTAAAAGAGAAAACGATGAACTTATATCAACACGAAAATCGAGTGAGACTAAAGTTGTTTTTGAAGATGAAAAATCTAGCAGACAACAAGATATTATAAAAAAAGATAGAATAGTGAAAAACATAGTCCAAAAATTTGACTATAGAGGCAAAAAAGGACATAAAAAACGTGACAAAAAAGGTAGTGTTTCATCAGAAAAAGAAATAAAATGTCATAGTTATATTTGCTTAAGTACAATAAACTTGATTATAACAATTAAATGTTTGACTATCATTTAAATTAAAAAGGGGTTTCTTTCATTAGATCCATAAATTGTTGGTTTAGTTTGGACTAGAAATTTAATCTAATTTATTGACATTTTAATATCATAACAACTAACTTTTGTTGTTTAAGTGATAAAATACGCTTATCTATGTATTAAATAATGGCATATGAAATAAGTTACGTAAAACTAATTAATATTCTAGAATGTTAACTAGTTATGAAATATTTATGTTATACTGTTAAAATCGACCTTTGAATCAAGTACCCAAAATGTAACGCCACTAAACAAGGCCTTCAAAGGTACTTTATGAAGGTAAATGAACGTTGGTAAATTTTAATCGATTATGTTAAAAAGAGATTACAGGTTAGATGTAATAAATGTGGTTATAGTTATCCTTTTTATTTAATTTATAATAAAAATTTAATGAAAAAGATTTACAGGTTTATATTTACATTGTGAATCATTAAAACGCATTTTGCATTAAAATCTATTTAATGTTACAAATAACTGGCCGAATAATATTGCGCATTTTTTATAACATAAAATCTTTAAAAAATATACAATAGCGTTCAGCTTTGCAGTCACGTAGCTATCACTCGACACAACACACAAACCGCCTCGATTGGAGAAATGTTTACAACAAAAAAAAAAAAAAAAAACTAAACGTACTCACACACACTCAGCAGTCAGAACACAAAGTTTAAATAAAATTTAAATACCCCGCCTTGTGGTCGTGAACTCTTTTCCACTCGGATCCCTCGAGTGGAGCAGTCGTCCCGGAAGTGCTCTCCATGCGCCTCCAGCCAGACGAAGATACTCTAATACTCACAGTGTGTTATTTAGTATCTATATCATCATCGGTGGTAGTAGTAGTACCAAAAGTGCCAGAAAAAAAACCGACAGTGCATGTGTGTGTGACCAAGTGCGGGCGGACTACCGCCCTGTGAAGTGAGTGCGTCACCGCGCACCTGCAAGGACACCTGCGCGCGCCTACCTGCGCGCCCACCGGATCCAGCGACCCCGTAAGTTGCCATTAACCTGCTCGCCCCAGAGGCGGCTATTGTATTTCTTTTGTTCTGTCGCATTAGGCGACCGACAGGTACTCACCCTAAGCGTACCCAAGACGCTAGGATTTTATTGTATAGTTTTTAGGTTTTACACCCCCGCCGCAAGGCGGGGACAATAAAATCAGTTTTTTCCCGCGGACGGGCCTTAAGCCCCAAAGCGATATCGTCATGGACGCCAACAATTTTATGGCGTTCATTCAGGCAACGTGCCCCGACGTATGGGCAAACTACCTACGTCACCTAGAAGCTCCGCGGGTCGCCATCAGCGACAGCCCGCAGTCTCCGGATCCAACTCCCGCCGAAATCGCAGCGCCTTCCGCGCGCCCTGCCACCGCCTCTCCCCGATCACGGTCGACCTCCGACTCAGACTCGGAGTCCTCCGCATCGGACATGGAGGTAGGGCCTAGCCAGCCGGACGAGGGCTTCACCCTCGTCACCAATAAAAGGAAACGCCCCGCTCAGCCGGCCGTCGTCAACTCGGCCACGTTCGCCAGACCGGGCTCAATCTCGCCGACCGCCACACCGGCAAAAAAGGCAGCCCCTCAGGCTCGCCAAGCGCCCCCTGCGGAGCGCAAAACCAAGCCCCCGCCCCCTGTGATACTACAGGAAAATCCAAATGGACTGACGTCTCGAGGTGGTTCGCCACCCTAAAAATATCGTGCCCTAAGGCCCAAAATACGCCACAAGGCATACGTCTTAACCTACAAACAGTAGGTGACTTCCGCGCGGCCACGAAACTGCTGCGCGAGAAAACATAGGTTTCCACACCTATGCCCTCCCGGAGGAAAGGAAACTCCGGGTCGTTATTCGCGGTCTCCCATTTGAGACAGAACTAGAGGAAGTGATCCGATCCCTTAAGGATCAAGACCTCCCAATCCTCGATGCGCGCAGGATGACAGATCCGCGCACAAAGAAACCAATGCCCCTAATTCTGGCCACCCTAGACCTGACTCCAGAAGGTAAGGCCATATTTAACCTTAAAACACTTTGCGGCCTCTCCGGCATATCTGTGGAGGCCCCCCTCAAACGCGGACTCGTAGGACAGTGTCATCGCTGTCAATTTTACGGCCACTCGGCCAGAAACTGCTTCGCCAGGCCCAGATGCGTCAAATGCATCGGGGACCATGGCACCCCGGACTGTTCGCGCCCCTCCGGAGCGACAGAGCCCCCAGCGTGCTGCCTATGCGAGGCAGAGGGCCACCCAGCGAGTTATCGCGGGTGCCCCAAAGCGCCGCAGAGGCAACGCGGCGGACCAGGTCACAACGGCAAAAAAGCCAAAAAAGTGACACCAACCCCAGCCATCCCCGTAAGGGCCGCGCCTGCTCCCAGGCCCGCCCCCACTCCAGCTGCAGCTCCAGCTCCAGCCCCCAAACCCGCTGCCCCCTTGCAAGCCCCTAAGGCCCCTGCAAAGCCAGCCTGGGCAATGCCTCCAGCTATGGCGCGCAAACAGGTCGCGCCTATCACTAGGCCAAACCCCTCCCCCGTGCAGCCTGCCACCTCAGCGCAGGCCACACCTCAACCTCTGGGTATGCAAAACCCAATTACCTACTCGCTTAACTTCATCAGCTCACTCGACTTTAACGCCCTGGAGGACCTCACCAACATGGGGATCCGCCTCCAGCAGGCCAAAACGCCCTTCGAAATGCTGCAGATCACTGCAGAACACATGGGCACCATACGCTCCTTCTGGGCTCTCCAGAATGGTCCCATGCCCAGTAGGGCAACCCCTAGTTCTGTCTCCAATGGCTAACGCACCATTAGGTAGAGTCAAACCCCGCTCTCTGACTGTCTCGTATTTCAACGCGGACGGACTCAGGTCTCAAAAAGACGAAGTAGCGATCCATTTAAAGAAACACAACGTCGACGTTATGCTAGTGCAAGAAACCTTCTTAAAACCTAGCCACAGCGATCCCAAGATCGCCAATTACAGAACTATCCGTGGTGACAGGTTGACCGCCTCCAGAGGCGGCACCCTGATCTACTACAAAAGGTGCTTGCACTGCGTACCGCTCGAGGTTCCGCGATTAACAAACATAGAAGCCACCGCGTGTAGGGTGGCTATGACCGGTCATAGCCCGATAGTTATCGCCTCGGTTTATCTATCACCGACGAAAACAGTTCTAGAATCGGACATCAGGACCCTAATCAACCTAGGGCCGTCGGTCGTCATAGCAGGCGACCTAAATAGTAAACATGCCTCCTGGCATTCGATAAGGGAGAATAAAAACGGCAAGGCGCTTCACGCCCTCATGGGCTCTCATAACTTCGATGTTATAGCCCCGACTCCCCGACACGTTACGCTCTAAACTTTGCACGTCAAACACCCGACGTTTTAGATATTGCGTTAATCAAAATATCACCCTAGCGGTCGACTCCATTGAACCGCTACACGAATTATCATCGGATCATAGGCCGGTGCTCCTCAAACTGGGCCAATCGACAGGCGAGGTCCTCAGACCAAAACCATAGTCAACTGGCGTGCTCTCGAAGGTAAACTCAGAGCCACGACCACCCAGCAGCTAGATATTTCAATCAACGAGATCGACTCACCTGACAAGGCGTTTCGGGCGATCGACTCCTTAACTTCACACCTTAGCTCGGCCGTCGAAGACTCGAAAGGACGGTCCCCGCGTCGACCGATCAATTCGGGGTCCTTCCTCGAGTCTCCGTCGACTGATAAGATCAAAAATCGCGCGGCAAAGCTTCACGATAGATACCCGACGGATGTTAATCGCGTTAGACTGCGCCACCTCCAAAGGGAGGTCAAAGAGCGCATTAAATCTTATAACGATCAAAAATGGGGCGACCTGCTAGCAGACCTGGAGCCTTCGAATACCGCCTACTGGCGCGTGGCGCAGGGTCTCAAAGCAGACACCATCACACCAATGCCTCCTCTAATTTTACCGGACAATGCTACTCTCGCTTTCGATGACACGGAGAAAGCCGAATATCTCGCGGACAGTCTAGAGCCAAAGCTCCCCGTCGAACTCCCCCGCGGACCAAGACCACCTCCTAAAGGTGAACGCCGACGTGGCGCTTAGGGCGTCGTTACCACCAGCGGGCGAACCGTTAGAACCCGTGACCACCGACGAGGTCACAAATATTATAAAAAACCTCAAAAAGAGGTCAGCTCCCGGTCCCGACGGGATTAACAATAAAATAATTAAAGCGCTTCCCGCTAATATCATCTGCCTCCTTGTGGCAATATTCAACACGCTCCTCTCCAGCTGCTCCTTCCCGGATGCCTGGAAGGAAGCGGACGTCATCGGGATACCCAAACCGCACAAACCGCGGAACCTCCCACCAGCTATCGCCCAATCAGTCTTCTAAACTCCGTGGGCAAGATATACGAAAGGATTATTCTTAGGCGACTTAAAGAACACGTCCTAGCTAATAGATTACTTCCCGACGAACAGTTCGGGTTTAGGAATACGCACTCTTGCGTTCAACAGGCCTTCCGCTTAACGGAACACATTCTTGCAGGGCTAACCCTGAAAACCCCATCGGTACTGGTGCACTATTCTTCGATGTCGCAAAGGCATTCGACAAAGTCTGGCATAACGGTTTAATTTATAAACTGCACTCTATCAACATGCCAGACAGGCTCGTGCACATCATACGAGCCTTCTTGTCGAATCGCACTTTTCGATATCGAGTCGACGGCACGCGCTCCTCTAGCCGGCCACTCCTAGCAGGTGTCCCTCAGGGCTCCGTTCTTTCCCCTCTTATTCTCACTTTACACAAGTGATGTCCCGAAAGATCCGCAGGTCAGTCTTGCGCTTTTCGCAGACGATACCGCCCTATACTATTCAAACTTACACAAGGGCCGTATCACCATTCGACTCCAAGCCGCAGCCAACCGCCTCGCCGAGTGGTTTCGGTTATGGAGAATCGAAGTTAACCCGGATAAAAGTGCAGCAGTCTTCTTCTGGAGAGGCTCATCCGATCCATTCTGCACCGCATCAGTACCTAGTCGTAGAAAGCTAGGACCTATCACGATCTTCGACCGACCCATTCCCTGGGTAGAAACGGTCAAATACCTAGGGGTCACCTTTGACCGTAAACTAAGCTTCCGCCCGCATATTAAAAATGCGAGAAACAAGGCCGCGTTCGTCATGAGCCGGCTTCACCCGCTCATCTGCGCTAAAAGCAAAATGTCCTTAAGACATAAACTCCTTCTGTACAAGACCTGCGTAAGGCCTATTATGACCTACGCCAGCGTCGTCTTCGCCCACGTAGCCGAAAACAAAATAAATCAACTCCAGACGGTTCAAAACCGTTTCACCAGAATTGCAACCGGAGCAGAGCCGTACCAACGCGACATCGATCTGCACAGTGACTTACATCTCGTCACCATACCGGAATACCTCAAATCCATCTCGCAGCGCTTCTTCGAGAAAGCGCTTTCGCACTCTAACCCGCTAGTGGTAAACGCCGCAACCTACGATCCGGATCCGAATCCGATAACTATAAACCGTAGACCCCGTCACGTCCTCGACGACCCCCACTTCATGGGGGAACCCAACGCCAGTCCGTCCTCAACGGACCCTGGACCCGCACACAATACCTACACCTCGTCGCGTCGCCCTCGCCTCCGAGCGCGACGCAAACTTCGCGACACCGCGTACACTCGTTACACCCGCGTGTCAGGGCGGTTCTCACCGCCCACAGTCTCCGATTGATATGACAACAGGTGGCGTCCGTCAGAGACTAGGTTCGCATACCGAAACCTCGGACGGTCATTAGTCATCACCATCCATTCTCCACTCGGGAGAATCGCTATATAGCTAGGGAACTGGCAACTTGGGTGGCATCATCAGATAGGTATGAGACCAAGAGTAGAGCGACACGCTCAGTCTATGAGCGCTTTGTGTAAGTAAGAGAACCACTGTAGGCAACACGGTTTAACACAACCAGCTCACGGACCCTTCAGTTCCGTGAGCCCTGTGTCCGATGAAGCTGTAAGAGCCGCATAGGCTAACAGCATAAACATCAACAGAATCTAGGTGTGGTCGTGAAATACCGACCACTATGGCAATCTTTGAACGGCCGTTTAGGCCATATTAAACTGAATGACGTAAATAGTTGTATAAAACGAGCATATCTGAAATATATGCTATGTGACGTCGTCACATTGCTCGGATTATTAAAATGCATATTTCTAGTTTATATTATGTGACGTCACATTGCTCGGACCATTGAACTGACTGACCACGATTATATTATTTTATTAAATATGTTTTAATTTTATAATTTAAACGACACCTTTGTCGATCGCCAGACATTGTGTAATGTTAGTTTCAAATCGCATATGTTATCTGTATATTTCAAAATAGGATCGCTGTAGTGACGTGCCTGAGTGAATTCTGTTTGGCCACGAGGCACGTGATCCACGTTCTCTATGACAGGTTAATGTCCCGTTGACAGGCGATGGGACAGTTGCGTTTGGGCGGGAACCGGGATGTTCAATTCTTATTCATGATTGCATGCATTTGTATTGTATTATTATTACTTATTTAATTTATATATTAATTATAATATGTATACAAGGAAATAAAAAGTTATTGCTTGGATAAATATATTATAAATAACTACACTACAATATTGATACAAAATTCATAATCAAACTGACAAATTCTGATCTCCAATTTTAACGCAGCTAAGGTACTATTAATCCACGAATTTAATAATTGTATCCTTTAAATGCAGTGAAATACATAAAAGCAATATATTCTAAAAAAATATTAGATGAAAGCACGTATATATATATATACATTCATATTTATATACATATATAGGTATAATTGAATATAGATTCTACTGCCGAGTACATGAGTTTTTTTTTACCGATATGGGTATAATCTAAACTTGGAACTCACAGTTAATAATATAAACATCTGAACAAGACAGGTAGATGTAGCTAAAAAATTGAACTCAAAGCGATATAAGAAAAAAAGTATTCTAGCTACTACCGATAGAATTCTGTAGTTTTCCGTCCATCAAATTCATTGCATTAAATCTGTTCAAACAAACAAATTCTAGATAGTTAATAATAAAAATAATAAATTCATACAAACCAATTGAACCCACAGCAAAGTCAAATCTCAAAGTATTCATAACGCCCTTAGAAACAAACTTTTCACTTGTTCACTGAGCGCACCCGAGAGTTCTCGAAGTTGACGTCTTTGTCAACTTTAGAAGATACGCCAGTGAGAATAGATAATTGGTATGGACGCCGGAGTGGGACTTTGTTAAAGGGAGAAAATCCGCATTCAACGCCGTGCCATTTTGTGGTAAAATATGATAAACTTTGGAATAAAAATATAGTTGAAATTTCATAGAGATCCTAAGATATAAACTGTTACATATTATTATTTTTTTTTGCTTTCAGGACAAAACATTTTAAAAATGTATTCTTTTATCATTTTATTATAAAACAAAAAAAACAATTGTTTGTTTTTTTTTTGCTTTTTAACCTTTTATTGTTTACTGACAGGTACATAATTGATCGAATTAAAAAGCTATTTTAATCAAAGAAATATTAAATAATGTCAATTGAGTATCTCATATGCGAAAACATTTAAATGGTTATACCTAAATTGCTCTAAATAAGAAATATATCACTGTATGTTTTCCGAAAAGAATAAAATAAAAATAAATAAATAAAATATAAAAGAAAAAAAAAAAAAAGACTATTACGTATTGAAATGACCAGTGCAACGTCGTTGATATTTCAATTAACGCCACGATTGTTCAAAACTTACCCTCGATCGGAGTTGGTTTGACGTTTGGAACTATTCAAAGCCCGCCCGATAAAGTCCGTTCGGCTCGTTTTGAACATCGGGTGCGGAAAATCGGGCTACAAAAAGCCGCGCCGCATTCGCATTGCGGGCGGCGCGAATATATATTTCTTCTCATTTTCTTTGGAACACATTTATAATAAGAATGAAATAACAATGAATGAGAAAAAAAACGCCAAGCAAATAACATCTGTTTTGCAATAAATATATGAGGAAATATGTTTAAATTTGTTGTCTACAATTAAAGCAAACCTTAGCATATCACAAACAAAACAGAAAATGAAAAAATAGATAAAAAGTCCTAGATAAATAGTAAATTAAAAGATAAAAAGTACGGGGTTGATATTGTAGACCACATGGCCAGAAAATATACCGCGAGAGGATCCCCTGGATGACCCCTTTGAGTGTTTTATATCATTTTAGAATTGGCAGCCATCGATTCCTGGATATTGTTGAAAGATACCATTGCGGTAAACATATCTCGCAAGAATTTTCTTTAGAAGATGTAGATCCAAGATAAAGTTTATATGTAAAAAATATATTGAAGACGACAGTTAAAATAATCTATAGATTTGAAATAAATAATTTTCATAAAAGTTGAATAATTTCTTTAATATACCCGCCGAAAAGACGGATTTCAGTGAAAAAAAAGGGATACAACCAATGCCAGTTAATCTAATGTTGAGGTAAAAAGAGATGGAGGAACTATGTTAGATGTAAGAAGTCGATAGATGGCTGCTCGGTTCATAGCAACCTATAGGAGTAACCCATGTTCCAGAAATGGATTAATTGTAGTCAACCATATCCTTAACAAAAATAGCAAGGTTAATAACATTATAGGCATTTATATTTTAAATTAAAAAAAAATAGTAGCAGTGATAGAGACTAGCCGCAGCATGAATGTATCACAGATCATGGACCACGCTCTTACAGAATACAACAGTGAAATAGCATTATGGCCGAGTGTGGGAACCGGAGAAACAATTACTAATAATTAGAATTGTTCCTGTATCGGACTTATTACCTAACATCAGATGAACCGTGAGTCACGCTCAGTTTCTTAAAAAAAAGAATTAATTAAATTGATGGATGTAAAATAAATATAATTGTGCATATTGATTCGTGTATGATTGTACGTGTATTTCAATAAACACTTAACATTAGGTAACTACATAAATGTTTTCAAGATTAGTTTTAGTAACAACCTATATATCTAGATACCGATAGATGGGCATAGACCAAACCACATGTTACTGAAATTCTCATGTGAAATTTAAGTCGTTTTTCTGGATAATGGGCATCTTTGCGTATTTTTTATGACTGACGACCACTTTTTGCCCTTGAGCTTTTATAGCTCCACCGGGTAGACAGGTGGCCGTGCACTTAGGGCACTCGGCGGAGTCCTATATTAATGGCTTACCTGCACAAGGGTTCTCGAGGGGCGGAGGCGGATTGTAGTGTTTTGTGGAGGGCTTGGGCCCTGGTGGTCACGTCATCGGGGTCGTCAAGAACGTGCCTTGGTCCTCATCATCGGCAGGCAGTTTCTGCTGCGAGTAAGGGGATGGTTCGTGAGGTGGCACACACAATAAGCGTAACAGAACATAATGAGTTCACGTCTTTGTCATAAACACACATACACAAAATGAATCCCGCATGTGCAGAACTTTCATGTGTAAGCATATAGCTTATGAGGGTGATACCTTGTACGGAGGTTAGTTAATATTGTAAAAGCTATTAAACATTTCTTGGAAAATGCAGAATTTTATTTTAATTTAAAATTATATCAATTTCTTAAAATTAATTAAATAAATATTCCAGTTGAAATACTCGAATGCCGTCGGACTCATTTACTTAATATGTTTCTAAAAGAAGTGTCGGACTACAACTATTGCCATTGTTATGAAAATGGTTCTTACATTGACAGATCATATTGACTTTCACAGAATACATATTAACTCCGTTGACAGTTCGCTGATGCCCAGTTTGGGAATACTAAATGGGAATTTATTTTTAGTTCTCAAGGTTAGCTTGATCCGTTCAACGTACCCAAATCATACGACCTTGCATATGTTAAATATATACATCATATTCAATAATAATGTTGTTTAAATAAAACTATTACAAGGAGAATAATCATTATGCGATTTCAATTCAATGCAGTCGTTTTTTGTTTTATTCATCATTTTTAGTGTCATAATAAATTATTTGTGGTACGAACACTACAAATAGGAATCACTCAAAACGGATCAAAAAGTTCGGCGAGATCGGTGCAAGTAAGTTAATAAAAATATTTTAATAATGAATTTAATTTAGAATATTAATTCTAAATTCGCAGTTGTAAGGAATTATCAAACAATAAATTATAAAACAATTAAAATGCAATATTTACAATCAAATCCAATGTGGTAATGCGCAAATAATAACCGATGTCTAGATTGTTAAGCATCAGGTACTGGAAACCCTGATAATATACAATAAGTCTGGCGAGAACGTGCCAAGGTCCAGAAAGCGATTACTAGCCGAACATGATCACGAAATAATAACTCAGTTAATACGAGGTGGGGTTAGAAAGTGCTACATGTGGCAGTATAAATCTGTTTATTACTTATATATTAAATAATGGCAAAAATGATAATTATTATCATTATTGCGCACCCCTAGTGCTGTTCATCATTTATTTATCAACAATTCTGCATCTAATTACTTACCTTAACCCAGATAAGCATGGAAAGACGATCTGGCCGCCTCTACTGCGGAATATGTGTATGGTGAGCAATTACGCTTGCCTGGAGATTTTTTTGAATCTTCAAGTCAAAATACTCTGACAGATTACACAGACTTCATGACTCGCTTGCGGCTCAAGATGAACAACCTGCAACCAGTACCTGCTACGCGACATGGTGCCCAAAAAGTCTTCGTCCATAGAGACGTAGCAACCTCGAATTGGCTGAAAGTCAGGACTAAAATAAGCACTATCGTATTTAGGAGAACAAGACTTGAATCCGTCTGTCTGGTCATGATATCACAATACAGAGCACGTATTTACGAAACTGTCCACAGAGCAGTCGAAGGTCGTGTATCGAATTTTTACGTCAACGATGTGCCTAATAGAAGTTAGGCTTTATCCTTGACAAGGAATCATAATGCCGATACGTTGTCACCCTTGAGGACTGATATAGCCTTGTCACCAGTAATAAAGGTCTCCGGATCCCTGCACTCACCAGACGAAACACAGAAATGTTATATTGCTATTTCGCGCTTATTGGTTTGTGAGGGCGTGGTCCTACCCCGATCGAGTTGACCCATGCATTCTGCAGCTAGAAACAAACTGCAGGGTAGTTCTACAACTGCTAAAAATTATAAAATATATTTTCGTCTTGGCATTATCTACCATTAATGTCATAAAGGCAAATGCGCATAATATAACAAAAGTATAATGCTTCCTAACAAGAGCTTGTTCTTTTCTCAATTTTAAATAATTCATCAACACAAGATGATAATAACTAACAAAAAGAAAATACTAGGAATAGGTAATATAATATATATATATATATATATATATATATATATATATATATATATATATATATATATATATATATATATATATATATATATATATATATGCATTATTTTTAACTCGTATTATATATTTTAAATTACCTATTCTTAGTCTTTTCTTTTTTTTAGTTACCTTTTAGGCACTCACTCATTGTCTGAGACACAATGCTTGAGTTGGTAATATGTTCGCATATAAATTTGCACTTCATTCTAAATATTTTTATTATTATTATTATTTCATATTGCTCGCACTCGGATCTAAGTTCCGATATACTAAAATATTTTATATTTAAGGAATAGTACCATATTGTACGTGTCGGCGTACGTTCGTACGTGGGTTACCCGTACATATGTAATATATTTTTAATAACGTTGACACACCAGTAGACAATTCACCTGATGGCAATTCCAACTCAGAAACACATACAAAAATCCATCTTCAACTGGCCATCCATATGAATCAGCAACATTATACGCATATTTCACGCTATTATTCTGTGATATATGTGTGTTTTGTTACAGGTAAATATTCTTTTTTTTTTTACTGCACACGTTGTTGCAAATTTCAACCTGATGCGCAAATCCAGAGGTGTTAAGTGCGTTGGCGCCATTCAAGAATATTTATTTTTAGTAATAGAACGAAACTTCGACTAAATTCAAGGCCACGGAACACTCTTTCTTCCTATTGTTCTCGCTTCTATTGTTCTTGCTTCCTTTGTCCTTGCTTGCAGATGTTCTTCCTGTTGATGTTCTTCTTGTAGAGTCCCGGCGGTCAGTGGCAATACGGCGAAATGCGGCCCTTTTTATCCCCGAGGTTCGGGTGTTTAACTAGCGGGACGGAGGCACGTGTTCGGGTCGTTGAGGGGCTGCATGCCCCGTGTCCGTCCCGCCGGTCGGTCGGCTGTGAGGGTTCCGCGAATCGTATCACTCTTACGGTAAACTTTTACTTTATTTTATAATATTATACCGCTTCTTTCACAAGCTGGTAGGTTTGACAGTAATGTGCCTGACTCAATATTTATATGTTAGTATGTGGTACAACGGCAACTTTATAAAGCACAATTCGTCTGTGGACCAATTTGGACAGGTGCTACAAAATGTGAACTTGAAAGTTTGGACTTAGTGGAGACGTATGCCAAAAGGCAAATTGGTGACCCAGATTTGATTTAAACCAACCTGCATAGGCGCAAGGCCAAGCAGGTTGATTTTGGCCAGCCTCTCGGTGTTTTACAGTATACGTTTTGGAGAGTGTGCAAAGGAGTTACATAACATGATTCTCCCATCTCCTTTAATTTCCATTCTTTCGTTGTAGATATTCCTCGCATTCGAACGAAGTGATATGCGCCGTCGTTTTTTATACGAACAACGAAGGATTGGAATAATAATCCTCTGGGTGTATATTATATATAGAAAAGAGTGAATAGGCATTTGTTATACTAGTGTACTCTACCATCAACGTCTATATCGCCACTTTACATCAGGTGGAATTGCAAATAAACACTGACTTGTATCAATTTAAGAAAAAAAGCTACGATATTTATCAGGTGACAGTGAAAGAAACTGGTGACATTACATCTTAGACCTCAAGCGTAATTTAGCATCTGCATGATGATTTCTTATCAAGAATAAACGTAGTTGTCATGAGTCTTAGGCATCCCTAACTAACAAATGAACTAACCGGTTGCTTTATGATTAAAAAAAATATTTATATATTTCGTTGTATATAAAAAAAGTCCATGAAATGGGATATACTGTAATAGTTTTTAGTCTAAAATATAATCAATGTAATACAGCCTTGCCCACATACGATGCATTGCCAAAATTGTACAATCCACGAGATATTAGTTCTCCTCTGTTCGTAATAAATAAAAGCTTTTGCCGCAGTCGCAACCAGGCGAACACGACCCTGCAATTGTGAATGCTATCTTTTCATTAGTCTTCGATAGTGAAAGTTGTTTATATTGTTGAGTTCAAAAGAATTGTAGTGCAGTATTTACTACTTTTACTGGATGGGCTACGATGTTTGGTAACAGTGAGACAATTTTTTTTTGGTCTACGAAATATAACCGCGTCTCAAGCATTTAAGCTCAGTTAACGGGAATATTGGAAACATTTAACATTCTTAAAAAAATATTAAAATATGTTATTATATTTTTTACACAAGCTATAATATATAAAATATACTATATATATTGAACAATCATAGCCGAATTCACAAAGAAAACAAATTAATGCTTAAGAAATGAGAAAAATGATGATGAGAACTGTATGTTCGATCGTGACTTATAAAAAAAGCTCTATAAAAACCGTTTGGCACCCCTAAAGAGACTGATATGACGAAGAAGCAAAACATAGCAACTTTACGTAAGTTAAAGTAAGATATTATACGTCTCGAGAGAATGCATTATGGCTTGGGCGTGCCAATGCGTCTGCCAAGCAATACAATTCTACCATCATCGTAAAAGAAAGAGAATACCTTCCTTCGAAGGATTGGAAAAATTGTTACAGTGGAAATTATGGTTTCATTAATATCTTACACAATTAGATAGACTTTATTAATATAACTTCAAAAATGGTTACTATAATAAAGAATCAACTGCTGAAACACCTATCGAGGTAGGAATAGTCATAATTACAATAATGTCTTTTACTAAGAAAATTTTGACCGGAAATGGCAAAATAACTCTGCTGCGTTTTGTCTGGTGAATTTGCGAATCTGGAGCCGGACCCTTATTGCTGGCGACGAGGTATTTTATTATTCCTAAAGGGTGGCAACGGATCTGCATTACTCTTCGAGAATGAATGTATGTGTCATGGACCGAAGGAATCACTCGCCGTCAGGTGAACTGTATGCTTATTTATCAGACCTAATTCACGCCTTCGCACGCATCGCTTGTAGGCGTTACATTTCTTCTCAAGTTCGAGAATACAGAGACATAACTTTGTTTTTTTTACATTTATATATGTGGTCATAGATCAGACAATGATAAGTACATTGTTGCTCAGTATGGCTTATTAATATATATTATATAGGTATAATCGCCAAAAAATGCTCTTTCAGGATAACTACATGCAAAATATTACTGTTGTATTGAATGCTAATCAAATTATGATAACTTTTATATTTCAACTTTTGGCGATTATACCTATATTAATAAGTCATACTGAGCAAAAATGTACTTATCATTGTCTGAACTATGACCACAGATATATAATTATATTATATTATATTTAACTATTTTATTGGCATAAAAACCAAAAGAAAAAAAATATTTATTGTTTAAGTTAAAGAGGTGGTGATATTTGACAATTATAATTTTCCTTATTACTGAATAATAATGTTTTCATATGCTACTTCTACTTGTAAGGCATCTTTATATTTCATGAGAAATGCGGTAATGTATAGCAAAATGTGAAAGAAAATCATCAAAGGGATTATTGGACCAGCTACACTGCTGTTTGTTACTGCTGCAGTATGAATGATAGACCGGGTAGGACCACGCCCTCACAGAATACCAATGTAATATAGTAATAATAGTATCATAATGTTACTGTGTTTTGTCTGGTGAACTTTATTACTGGTGACGAGGCATTCCGCTAAAAGATGGTGGAAAGTCGTTAAAATTCATCCTCAATAAATGAATTTTATTAATATTCTAATAAAAAACGTATGCTTTTTTTATTTGTATGGCATTGTTGTAATAAATTACGTTGTGTATTTTTTTTAATTTAACATGAACCTTTCGATAACCATTAAATCAATTTTATATTTATTTCTATTCATCAGTTAAGTTTTAATGGCTCGGAAGTTATTGTGAATTAAACCGCGTGTCTTGTAAGTAATATTCTATATTGGATGTATATTTTTCGCTATAATCAACGCCTGCAAACAATTTCATTGGCCAAATTGCTTACTGACTTATCAAACACCATTTCAAACAAATGCTGACGCCAGTACCGTGCTCGCAGTAAACATGAAATTAGATGGTGAATACAAATGAATTATAACTTTAAAAATATGAAATAAATGACATTCATAATTTTCATATGTTTGATACAAAAACATCATTCCACTACACCGTTTGCAGTTAAGTGCGGCGAACGGAACGAAACAGGTTTTATTGAAACAAAAATTAAAATAATTCAAGTGGCATAAACAGACCGAGCAGCTTTCGGGTGTCTGGCGTCATATTTAATTTAATATAATGTTAAGGACACATTGCGAAGGAATTTTTTTTAGTTGTGCTTTGAGTTTCCGTTAATTGATTTGTGATATTTTTCTTTTATATTATGATATTATTGTAAAATAGTTATGTATCATATAGGGTTATTATATAATTAATTAATTAATTAATTTAATAATTATACAAGTGAACCATTTTGAGTTATCATGTTTTTTATCTTTTTTCAAAATCAAAAATTTTATAAAAAAAGTATCAATTGAAATCTCATTTTTACTTCTGATTTATAAAAAGGATTAAACACTGTTTATTTATCAATAATAAAACAACAATTATCGGTCCAAATTTCAAAATGCGAGACGAAAGACGATATTATTTCAATATTTTTTGAGATATTTTCACTAAAATGCCTTAAAAACAAAAAAATACATTATTAAACTTGGCTTGCAATATAAAAATCATTAGAAAATCTACATGTCACAAAAAAATGTATACTCGTACTTGGACGTACGTACTACATAATTTTTTTGTAGTAGTGGAGGAGCTGAGACATTAATCAAAATAAATCTATTAATTAGATCATAACGTTTACTTTGCTTTAAGCTACTTTAATTTATCTGTCGAGGTAACTTATAATAATAATATTTATTATAAGAAATGTGTTACAAAGATAAGAAGCATAATGTATAATCGAATCCAGTTTCACACATTTCACCGTTTTTGGCATGTGAACATAATTATGATCAAGAAACAAAGTAATTAATTAAATTATACAATTCCGAATAATCATGCAATGATATTTAAATTTACAAAATATTAAAATCATATAATAATAAGTAATTTCAATAAATAGGCAGCACTCATCTGTATGTCGTTCCTTGAATGTAACATCTCATTTACCGAGTAAAATTGTTTTTTATTTAAGGGGATTTTATTATATATTTGAATGGACAATGGAGATAATGTTGGGTGTTAGGTGAAAAGATACAATGCTATGTGCAGACATCGTCATCGGTCGCGGCGGCAGCAGTCGGACGCGGAGAGCGAATTGTCGCGTGGCTCGGGCCGTTCGGGACGCCGTCATCGCAGACACCGCTCGCGTCATAAACAAGATTCTTTCTGGATCGGAACGTGACGATTCCCAACCCGTAATAGGTTCATTCAGTATTCAAATCACATTTATTAGGAGTTTAAAAATGCGACGTTGCCATTAAGCGTCGCGTTGCGCGAGCGAATAAAGTATATGATTAGAGAAGAGCCGAGCGATAGAATATTTTCGGCAATTTCAGTATCAAAATCAGATTGATTAACAGAGTTCAATAACGCGACGTTGCCATTTCGCGTACGCGAGCGAAATAACCATACGATTAGAGAAGAGCCGAGCGATAGACGTCATTAGTCCATTTTCCGCACATTCGTATGCGTATTTGATGGTCTCACTGATGACCCCATCAGCCATACAGGCCAGACCTCGCCACATTACAACTTCTTGTTATTTCCGAAAATTAAAGATAATTTTAATGGTTTACGATTTACAAGGCCGGAAGCGGCGGTGAATGCGTTCCAAGAAGCCGTTAAAAATGTCCCTACTGAAGACTGGATCCACTGCTTCACGCAATAATTCCAACGAAAGCTAAAATGTGTAAATAGTTTAGGCATATACATCGGAAAGCAATAAATTTATCGTAAATATAATAATATACCAGATATTTATCAAAATACAGAATCTTTCATAATGATGTGTAAATATAATAATATACCGAAATTACTTCCGGGCAAGTGGAAACTTTTTCAGAAAATAAACTTTGCGGGATTAATTAGGTGATGGGGGAGGATTAGACGCTGCGTCTGCGACTTAATAAGATTATGGCAGTTTTGTTTCACGAAGTTTTCAACTCTACTTTGTTTAATTCACTCACTTAAGTTAATTTAGTGTTGAAATGCCGGAGT
Source organism: Teinopalpus imperialis (assembly GCA_029286865.1). NCBI lineage: Eukaryota > Metazoa > Arthropoda > Insecta > Lepidoptera > Papilionidae > Teinopalpus > Teinopalpus imperialis. Next base: position 73,766 of record JAGSMU010000087.1, on the reverse strand, counting down.
ATAAAGTTTTTGAAATGTACATTTTGTTGTTTAGTAATTATTATTATGAATGTTTGTAACAAATATAATAACATTTGTTGATATAGTGTAGTTTAAAATTAATATGTTACTTTAAATAATCAATACATTTTATGTGTTGTGTAAAGTATAATTGGGGAACATTATTATTTCATCATATTTCCGAACGAATTCCCAGCATTAAACAGCAAACATTACGAAGGTGTTTAAGTAGACAAGAAAAACAAAGACAGCTGACGACACGCCAAAGGAAATTAATTGGTGCTAGGTGTGGTGCGGGCCCCCCGTAATTAACACATAGCTGGCTTAATTACAGGCCTCGTATTGAGGCTAAGTGAAATGTGTCATCCGTAGCGAGGCTTATTGGACTTTGTCGCGACGACGAACTTATTATACTGTCGCTCAATTTCTACCAACTAATACCTATGAAAGCGTAGAGTTTTTATATTAGCCTCTATAGCTATAAGTCTCTATAATTTTAATTTTTCAATAAATTTACGTAAAACATCGAGTTATTGGGTAAACCTATCTTCAGCGATAGAACAGTGATAGTGTTTGAACAAACGTACGTTGTACTTGTAAGTGTATGACAGCACTACAATTTGTCTTTGTAATTTCTACATTATGCCAATTCCTTTGCAATCGCTGCGGGCGCTGTTTATGATGAAATTTGTTGATGATGAAATTTGTTTATGATGAAATTTGTTTATGATGAAATTTGTTTATGATGAAATTTGTTGCTCTTCAGTATTTTTTTAAGATTTTAGTAGAAGTCAACTTATTTTATTGTTTATAATTTTTTTGTATTTTAATATAAGATTCTAGGTTTTTTAATTTAAAATACCTACTTTAGAATTAGTTATACAGCGAATAGAATTATTCAAGTGTTTCAGTTTTAATAGTATTTAGAAAAGTTTACTTTAAAAATATTTTCTTTTTATAAATTCTAATCGAGATAAGAAAGTATATCTTCCAGCTCAATATTTGATTTGTAGAATAGCCGCTGTTGCAAATAAATACCATTTAGTCCAAGGTTCCGAATGATTTTGTTTTGTTATGACAGTGCGAGTTGGCAACGCGGGTTCGGCGACCCCACTCCGAGTTTTAATGATAAAAAAATGCGTACGGAGGGGAGGCGAGTAAGTGACATCGAAGGAGGGAAAAAACTACGGAGGAAAATATTTGGCGCGACAGGTTGCCCCCATCCCCGCGCCGCCTTGATAAAAATTAAATCTTAACGACGGAAATTTAAAGATGACGCTCGAACGATCAAGAAGAGGGTACATCTGAGCCTTGGGGTGGTTTAATTGGGCCGAGTGTATACTGAGGATGTAGCTATGAAAGGTATTTTTTAGGACAGTTGTCATTGATTGATGTTACCTATTTAGGCCTCTTGTTTTGTGAAATTTTAAAACATAATGCTTTGGCGGGGTGGCATTCCATCTCAGTCCCCAAGGGTGTCAACGCATCTGCATTATGATTCCTTATCAAGGATGAATGTAAATGTCATGGGCCGCGGGAATCACTCGCCTTCAGGTGAACTGCGTGCTCATTTGTTACTTTCAATGTTATTTAACTACACTAATAGTACTATCTTAACTATATTATTGCATTAATCGGTCAAATTTAGTATTTTACTACATCGTGTGTCTTAGTTCGGCGGGCGAGTGCAGCGTGGCCGCGCTAATGGAGCGTCTGCACGTGCACCAGGCCGAGCGCGGCGATCGCACTGCGCACGTGCGCTTAAGGTACGCACACACACACACGCCTTCCGTACATACACCTCTAGTCTTAGGTTTCTTTTTTTTTTAAAGAATATAATTCATGCTAATATTCCAGTAAACCACTCCAACATCTGTTATCATCTTTAGTGCTTTTGGTCAAAATAAAAAATATATTTTATTACTAGCAAATCATATTTACAAGAGATCCTTAATTTTTCTTATAAGAGACGATTAATATTAAATATTTACACAAATAAATGCAATGGATTTGAGCAAATAAAGTTTTACCTTATATCAAACATATATCATGTTGTATACAATGAATAGAAAATATTGTACGTTCAGAAGTTTAGTTTTTAAAACTATCGTATAATTAAAGCCTACAATATTAATCTATTTATTGGAAGGATAATATGACGTTGATATTAAAATTCTTAATACTTATTATTATAATCACTAAATAAGCTTCTTCCGTTTGACCGCATTCAACGGAGAGCGGTTTGAATACTTGATGATAAGTACTTTCCGATCGTCTTGATTCACTGGCGTTGCGAAGTGATTGCATGTCTTTGAATTTTTTTTACCGAATTTATCATGGGGAGTGTTACGAGGAGTTGTTTGGATTAATTCCAGCCGCTGAGTTTAAACATCATACATAACGACAGAATTCAAAATTTCGGTTTGTAAGTCTTTGATAAGAAAAGAATAAATGATTAAAGTAAGTACTTATGTATATATTCTTAGTATATTAGTATATACATATATATTATATATATATACTTATAAGTATTTATGTATATATTCTTCAATTGTAAAACCTTATTTAAAAAAAAAAAAGGCACAATCGGCGGTTTTAATGATCTTTGGCATACTCTACCAGATAACCCTTGAATGTTTCCCCATTGACTGTAGGTGCCAATAACAAAATAATCCTAAATATTAACAAATTATATGTAACACACTTATACATATAATATACATAATAATAAATAAAATACATTACACAATAAATATCAAAAATTACATAATAAATACACAAATAAATAATATATACCTTAAATTTGTAATAAAAATAGATACTATAAATGAAAATGGAATATATAAAGTATAGCAATCCAGATTCTATTCATGTTGATGCTGTTAGCTTATGCGGCTCTTACAGCTTCAGCGGACACAGGGCTCACGGAACTGAGGGGTCCGTGAGCAAAAGTATCTCTTCTGTTATAGCAATAAAGATATATATCTATATATTCTAGTAATAGCAATTCAGATAATTTCCCTTAGGTAATAGTCACGAATCAAGTGGAACTAGTCAAGTGCAAGCCCAGATTTTAATGCGTTTAGTATAGGGGATAAAAATATTATTGTAAAATGTAAGAGAGAGGTTACCAAACCATTAACCTTAGCCAGCCATTCATAAACTGCCTGCAATCATAGCTTTACATTTGGGAGGGTGTTACCGACACACCATATTTATCAGATCAATAACATAAATGTGGAATTGGGCATAAAGCTGAAGATCGTCAGTATACAGACGGTACGAACAATCAATAACAGATAATAGAGTTTATAAACATAGAAAACATAATAGAAGAATACCGACTTGCAGCACATCAGTAACTTCAAAGATACTTAACTACCTGTTCTACCAATAATTTTGTAGCTGGAAACTGGCTATTCATGTTTGCTCGACCAGGGACTATCGTTGTGTGTAGGGATCGGATATCTATGAATCACAAATTTCTAGACGACGGCGCATGTTCCACCTGAATCTTTATTTATTTATTTAACTTTTATGTACACAAAGCATTTGTATAAGGGAAGTAATATAGGAAAGGTATGTACAAAGGCGTAGCTTATTTTACAACAAAAATCTCTTCCAACAGGCCTGCTGTTGGACATATTATCGGGGAAAAAGCAGTGTACTCACAAAAAAAAAGAAATAAATAAAAATAGAAAAAAAAAACTGTACTATGTTTAATTACAAACATGCATAATAATACATAAATAATAAAACATATAATATAAAAAGTAAATATAAATAAAATGTATACATGTATATACCGTACAATAAAGCTAACATCATTATGATTTATTGAGATGTGGAAGGGTTGCAAAAAAAAAATATTATTAATTCCCAGAACGTTACACCAGTAAATTAATCCTTACATGACACTAATATATAATGTTTCACTAACTCTTTTTTCCTCTAAAGACTCAGGTAACACTTTACACGTTAGAGAGTAACAAGATAGAATGCAGTTATAATAAAGTAATATAATCATGACCATTGAGACCCAAATTCTTGTCAAGTCCATATCTATAACTCGATGACATTGGATACAGCACAGACGGGTGCGTCGTCAATAAACTTGATAAAAACTTGACGATGAAAATAATGAAAGCATTTGTATTCATACACGAAATTCGAAACGTGTGCGTGATCGGTTCTAACCGAATGTATAACGATCGATCCTGCGGTCGAGGAGCAGAGGGAAGCTATGTACTAACGTCGTGAAACACTAAATTTATAATGCGTTACACTCCCTTTCAGTGGAGGTACAACAAAGCGTATTAAAGAATAACGTTTGTAAAAGAGTTTTCACACTGTACTACCAAAAAAAAAATGTTAAATTATGCAATAATTAATATCTTACCTAGTACCCACTGACAAGTATCGCCCTTATTTTCCAACAGTAAATACACATAAACTCCCACCACCACCCACAGGAATCTCAACACCAGAACCACCAATCCCACGCACTACACCACCACCCAACACCACGTAACACACTAAAAAGACGCGACACGTGTTTCATAACTCTAGTGATGAGTTGGTACCGCGCGCAGCCGGCACGTGCGGTGCATTTATCGCCTGACCTTTAGAATGGCTTGTATTTTATTGTACTTTGTATTTTTATTACGTATAACTCTTAGGCTAAATATGAAATGTTGAGATCTTTAAGAAGGCTGGGCTCGACCCTGGAATAATATAAATACCAGCGTTGAATAGCCACATAACGTCACTATGTTATGTGAATAACAAAATATTAATCTTTAATGTATTTAGGTTTTGTTTAAGCCATTTAGTTTAAATTACTATTTTACTTTTTTTAATGCAAAAACAGTAAAACACAATGGTGTTTTTGATATTTTGTTTAACTTTTTTTGTTATTGTTGTAAATTGTATACTGACTACCAAATGGTCCCAACGGAAGACCAGGGCTGGTTCAATATATCCGGCATGTGATGAATTTACCACGTGCTCAGCGGTGAAGGAACACATTGTATTTTTTTTTTATTTTATTGAAAGTAACCAACGAGCACACAGTCCACCTGACAGCAAGTGACTCCTGCGGCCCATGACATCTACATGCATCTTTGACAAGGAATCATAATGCAGATGCGTTGTCCAAATAACCACTTATCGCCATGTCACTGGCCGCTCGTGTGTTTACATGCCAAGTGTTTATCTAATTGCCAAGTTTACATGTCATCCGACGACATTGTCGTGCGCATATATATAACAGTCATTTTTATAAGCGATGTTTTTGTTTTTGTACATGAATACGCACATACAATATTATATTATTGCTGCTTGTACTGTTCATCTTTATTATATTCATTAATAAAAACATTGCGTTTGAATACACTTAAACAATAATTAAAGGTATACGTTAACAAATCAAATCATTAATCCAAAAAGAAAAGTCAATTATAAAAATTATAATATTAGTCCAATTAAATATAAATGAGATGTCAAGTTTTTTTTTAATTAAATATTTTTTACAATATTATTATCAGCCTAAGATGGCGGCTTCTGGCACTTCCGTTACAATATAATAGAAAAATATCATCAATCAAGACCAGTACATACGCTGTCACTTTACTTTGTACTTTTACATTTAAATTAAGTATTGAACTATTGGCGTTGTAATGTGGCGATTATTTCTACCTTTTCACTCTTCTTATAATGACACTTATGCAAATTATTGCATGTCCTTGGCTGTATATTTGGAAATTAAAAATATTCCCTTTTATACTACACATATTTATATTTACAAATAACCATTACACATTATAGTAATCGATTAAATGCTTACAGCTACTATTTTTTTGAATCATATTGCAGTTTCAAATAACGAGGCGGGGGATAACAAGCATGAAAGTGAACGTGTTACTGATTTATTGCTAGTTAAAAGCGATTAGTAGCGTCGGTCAGTGACTGCGAAGCCTGAAACACAGCATTATTTTCGCAAGAAAAGTATAATCTCAATTATAAGGTTCAAGCGAAGAGTGTGCATAAGTTATTGGCGTTTTTATTACTTAGGTAAAGCTAGATGAGATGATAGATGTTTGTTTTTATACCAAAAAAGAAGACATTTGCCTTTAGTGTTTATAAGTTTATATTCCTTGTATTTCGTTAATCCGTGACAGTACATGCTGCTACTTTTTTTATTTTTATTTCAATTTGTCGCAAATGTACCAATATTGTTTTGATGTTAACATCAAAAGCTGCTGCTAGCGCGGCTGTAGATTGATGACAATCGCCTTTCATCATTCATCATTGCTGACCAGTGTCCGGACGACCACGAGGTTCATTTTTCAAATCATAATTTCCAGAACGGAACTGGGCAAACCAATAACGGGTTGAGCGTTCGTTTGTAAAGTTAAAGTAAACGTTGTTGATATTACGTGCCGTTGATGCCACGCAGGAACTCATATTCAATAATTACAATAATTTTTAAAGTATCCATTATGACGAAAAATTTTCAAACGTAATGAAAATACGAAACTAATCAATAAACAAAAGACTGACATTGTAAAAAGAATGACATGTTTTTAAAACAAAATTAATTTGAATTTAGAATTCACAGCCAATCCAAACTTTTTTTTGGTTTGAAATGGCCTATACTGAAGAACGGCAATTTCATAGGTAAAGACCTGATATATTAATACAATAAATGGTAGCTTTACACGGTGTAACATGAATCCACCAGCACCACGCCTATAACATTTAAACATGCACGCGTAATATTACATTTTATTAGTTTACAACAGATAATTAAGTTTCCTAGAACGAGCACACGTGACGTCCTCTATGAATTTAATTTTAAATTTTTTTTTGTCGCTCAGTCTAAGACAATGTTTACATAAAGCCTCTGGCACGAAAAGAGTCGGGTTGGGTTTAATAGGCCTTTAAGTTTTTTTTAAGGTGCGTAATGTATTTTTTTGTTTTTTAAAGTCGTAAAATGCGTGTTGAGGAATGTTTATTTATATCTTTAAATAACAGATCAAGTTATCACATTCAAAATAATGTGTTATATTGATATCATAGATAGAAGTATATATATACTCTGTTGTATAAGTTGGCAGATATTTGGTTTTCTAAAAAAAATACTTCTTTTTGAAAGTTTTATTTAATAAAAAATCTTGAATTTCTATGTGTTTAAATATGTTGTTGATTATGCCAAATACAAGTTATTCGTATTAACTTATTCCAATAAGTCAAATTTAACCTAAAACACTACCTTCGGCGAAAAACTAATACCTCTTCAGGTTCTTTTTATGTACTTATCATTGTTACATTGTTAGTCATAATGACAATACACTACTCTTTAACTACAATTACACTACTACCTTAAAGGTCACTTGTGAAACCTAAAGTTAAATTCTGCAACAGAAGCGTTATAAGCTCACCCGTTCACAATAATTATGCTTACCACTCTACGACGGTAGAAATACTCAACGGAAGCGTACTGTTAAAGAACAAAGAAAAAATGTTACGCACTCCATAACATTTCTTCGTTGTAATTTATGCATTTATTTATTTAAAATTTACCTAAAAAGGATACAATAGTCGGAATCAATACCATTTGGAATTCTCTGACAACGTAAATAAAATTATTAAAAGCAAACAAAACATTGAAATTATTAGTTAATTTATTAGCTAACTAACAACCATACTCTAGTGTTAGCTTCTTGAATAGGCATTCTAGGGCTAAGATGATATAACATATAATCTGACTGATGACACTACCCTACGAAATTTGTTCAGTAAATCTAAGCGATCAAACTGGATGGAATTTCGAATTTCAGATTATTTTAAGAAACGGTATCATTTTGTTATCTGAATGCTGAAATATGATCCTAGAACCTTTTTGTTTGCAATTTCAAAACTACTTTTCGAATCCAACGTAGCCCTAATCGAACAAAATATTAAATGATGGACAAAAACTGCATCTAAAGTTCCTTGCTAAAACTAATTATAATTTTGGTAAGCACAAAGTGCGTTTAAATTTTAGTTATCTAAAAAATACGTTAATTCTGGATAGATCTAAAATAAATATATTAAAAGGCTTAGAAAATTACCCATGAATGAAATTATAAACCATCCTTCTATCTTCAATTATTAAACTTACCTTCTAAAAACTGTCTTGTGGGTAAGCGAAGAGAGACTTTAAGAGATGAAGCGTATGCCACATTTGGACGAGAAGGTCGTGAGAAAGAATGAAGTTGTGTTCCCCTTTACCTGGATTTTCTTCAGTACTACTCCTAGGCATCCTGAAAGTCTAAATTCAGTCCATAGAATCAGTGATTGTTGTATTATATATATATCATTCGACTATCCTTATATCGTGTGTTGTGTGTTTACCGAACACTCGAACCTCTAACATGAAACATCTGGATTCGGTTTTGGTACTTTCTTTATTTACTTACTGTTAAGATTTTTTTAGGAATCCGGTTTATTTTAATACAGCAATGTTAATGTAGATGGCGCTGTTGCAAAGCGCCCACCGTCGGACGTCTTTTTATTATTTTAGTGACTTACGTTTTATGTTTCATTGCGAATATATATTTATTGGCATACTTATGTTTGATGGTAAAAAATCTATTCTAAGGTAATTAAAATTAAACTAAGCTGTGACTTAGACAGAGGAAAACAAAGAAAGCTCAAACATGAATACAAACAATCTCAAGTAATTGATTATACTTATCGATTACAGGTGATCAACCAGGCGAAGTTGGAAAAGAATATCCCCCACACAGTTTTTTTTTTACATTTAGAGTAACAAACGAGCACGCAGTTCACCTGATGGTAAGTGATTCCTGCGCCCCATGACATCTACATACATCCTTGATAAGGAATCATAAGGCAGTTGCGTTGCCACCCTCGAGGACTGCGATCCAATGCCTTATCACATAATGATCTCCGGATCCCTACACTCACCAGACGAAACACATCAGCATTATGCTACTATTTTACGCTGGTATTCTGTGAGGGCGCGGTCCTACCCCGGTCGAGCTGACCCGTTAATTCTGCAGTGTAGCTCTACCGCTGTCAAACTACAATTAGGCGAAATGTCCTTTGTCGTTCCTAATTTTATAAAAATAATAAAACTTTCTCAATTTCCTATCAAAATCTTATTAACTTCCTTTCAATTTATTTACTGTAGCTAATTATTTATCACAGGTATCGATCTTTTCAAAGTATTCGCCTTGGACATGTATACATTTTCCTATTCGTCCAAGCTGCTTGGATCAATACCAATCCACCACTCTTCCTCAAAGTTATAACCAGCCAGGGCTTTGTTATATATAACCTTAACATATATATTAGTTATAATAGTAATTATTAATTAAAACGTATTAATTAAAACCATAAATATATTTATATATATTCCCATTTACAATATATATATATATATATTATATAGGCTGTCCATAAGTTTGGGAGTAGGTAAGAACAATAAGAGGTGAGAAGACATGAAGTGCAAAAATCTTATACAAGGTTATATTTACTTCGAAAATATTTATTTCCTAATTAAACTACCAAAACCTATTTTAATTTCATAAATTGACTGTAAATATAGTAAAAAATTAAAAAATTTCAGGCCTATGATTGCATAGATGAAGAAAGAACATGCATGAGCATTTTCTATACATATAATACAAGGATCGTAGTAATATTCGCCTTGATTTTTTGGGCTTTATATAATTTTTTGTGGAGTTTATTATACGTAAAAACCTATAGCAATATTTATAGTATGCTATACATCGAAGTTCTATCCTTTTTTAGTATTTTTGGATGCTTCACACTACTGCTATTAAAGAAGTTTAAATTAAAACATCTACTATTAATTAACGGAACAATAATGTGTGCTTTAACGGCTGGCATACAATACAAGTAATTCGTATTTTTTAATTGCAAACCTGATCATAGTCCACTGCTGCACACAGCCTCCCCCCACCCCACCACCTCCGGATTGGAACAATAAAGATTAAAAATTCAATCATCAAATCCATTTGATTGTTTTTTTAATATTTTAAAATCTTATATGAGAACAGAACATATCAAGATAAAATAAGAAATTTTTAATCTCTGAAACGCTTAGATATTATATTTTATATATTTATATGATATTATTTTTTAAGAAAAAATTCTAGGATATAGTTATCCTCAGAGAGAACGTTAGAACATGATTTACAACAAATTAAAGATTTACAGCTCATCAGATGGTACGTAATGATCGTGACCCATGAAATCTACATTTATATAGCAGTCAGTACAGCAACAGTGGTAGAATTACGCTGCAGTTTGTTTATAGCTGCAGAATGGTCAGCTCGACCGGGGAAGAAGCACGCCCTCACAGAATACCAGTTTGAAATATGCTGTGTTTGAAATATGCTGAGACCTTTATTACTGGTGACGTGGCATTCCATCTCAGTCCTCAAGGGTGACAACGCATCTGAAATGATTTCTTGTCAACGTTGCCACGTGCCCGTGTGCTCAATTGTTACTCTCAATGTAATAAAAAAAAAAGTCAACAAGAATACAGGACCACCAGGAACCACATGCGTTATTATCCCTCTTTTCGTGTTGTCTTCGAAATATCATTTCGCTTCGACGGATAAGTCTCCTCGCGACGTTTACGTCACCGGGTTCGTGCTCGAATAGCAACTTAACTGTTGACCATTTCCTTGTTTTACGCCGGGGATAGAACTCGTGTTCTGTTGGCGTACCGTATTAAAAACTCTCGGCCGAATGTTGAGCTAGGCAATTTAAATGGGCCGATATTTATGGACAAACTTTTGAATTTATAATCTAAATATATATAAATTTGATTATTTTATATATAATATATACAATAATCAAATTTGAAATAACACACTCGGAATAAAGATTAAATGGCGTGTAAAATATTGGACACTTACAGTTAGATTCTTATTTTCTTTTTATATATTAGCATTTTTGTCCATTACCCCATGCTCGGCGTTGGTGGAAAACTGTCTGGGAAAGAAATATTTCGTAGACGTGTGACGAAGCCGTTTCGTGGACTATGCTCTAACACCGTCTCTAAAGACTGCCTATGCCCAACAGTGGGATTTATATATACTAGTGGTCGCCCAGTGGACGAAATTCGACCGTGAATTAATACATTTTTAAGTTCGAACGTTATTGAGATTCTTTCGTTAAAAATTTATAATCTACGTAATCATTGCATTTTCTTTTAAATTTTGTTTTATTACTTCAGCTTCGATCGTTTTTGTTTTATATAATGTATTTATGTATATTTTAGTTCAATATATTTGTACGTATTATATATATTTTTAACTCTTGCTTTTATATATCTTTTACCAAACTTAATCAAACTAAACTATGATAAATTTACTGGTAATATAAAATATTTTATTGATGCATAAAACGCTATTGGATTATGCTATTCAGGCTTATTGGCTTGCGAAGTATCCGTTCAATTAAAGTTACTCTAAAATAAGTCCTATATTTATGTAAGAACTGCATCAGAATTACTCTTTTATTTGACGAGAAATATATTTTTATATATTTCTCGTCCACTTTACAAATTTAATGGCGTCTTATACTTTAACAAATTTAAATTGTAAAATGATTTATTTCAGATAGACTTTTTAAAAGTAAATATATGATATGTGGTTACTTACTTGTAGCTGTTGACATTTGATATAGGTCCTCTCTCGTTATATAATCATGTAACTTTCTTCTAAAAACTACTATCCATTTTTTAGCAGCTGATTCCAAATTTTTACATGTGTAGACTGCTAGAAAAAACTAATTAGTATTAAATCATACTTTACTTGGTACAATAAGTTATTGTGCCTGTTTTTAATGAAGAATCAAGATAATAATATATACAATACAATGATTTCCAGGTTGCTCAGTACGATGGTATCGTCTCAGAGGCAACCTACTATTTTATTTAAAGGGTGCTGAACCATGGCATGAACCTATGGCTGTCATAGTACTAGGACATCATAAAGTTAAAGAACAAAATCAGGATGAAAATGGTCATTGGCCATTTCACATTGGTAAATTATAATATTTATTCGTCTACATTGTGTTGTTTTCATATTCAGACATTAAATATATTAGAACACAACAGTTACAAATTTATATAGTTCTTCTAATTATATATATAGTATAGTTCTTATATTGACTTATTATTTCACAGTTTGGCATAATGGGGTATGGTATAGAATGGCTACATTTCATGAATCTGAACGAGCTCTCTGGGTGAAAGCAATACAAAACGCTCCATACAATGTCATTAATTCTCAGCTTATTGCATTAAAAGAAAAACTGAATAGGATCAGACCCATTGTAGATATAGCAACTTATAGGATGCAGAAAGGAATTGTATCTGGTAAGTAGGCTATAAATTAAATGTTTTTGAACAAATAATTAAGTACCTTAGGCCCTACTCAGATATTTTCTATTCAGATTATTTTCATAATTTATGAATTAAAGTATAGACAATTCTATTAATGAGTTAGAATCAAAACTAAAATTCTAAGAGTAACAACATAACAGCAAAGACAGAAGAAAATAAAGTTTATTGACCATCCAGAATTAAAGAGTCCAGCCACTGAATTGCCTACTATTAAAACAAAAACTTATTATTTTTTATTTTGAGTGCTTAAATAATTTTAATGATATCAAATGATTCTGTTCACAACAATAAAACAAAATATCAAAGTTCATCTTTGTATCGTTTCTTGTTTTAAATCGTATGAGACAATAAGTTGTTTGGGACTTAACGGCCGAATATTTTATATACAAATGCAAGATGGTTTTTTTATCATATTTTATTTGTCACCACAAACTATTGTGGGAACAAAGGCAGTCATATTAAAACTATAAGGCATATTTTATACAAGTTTAATATATTAACATGTTTTAATATTATTTATGTCATATTAATAACATGTATGTTCTAATACTTAATAAAGATAATATTAAGAAAGTGTTCATTATCAGTCCAGTAATTTTTTCTAAATATCTAATGGAATGTATATATAAGTAAAACAGGATTTGGCTTTTGAAATCGCTTATAACGTTTCATTTTAATTGGAGAAAGGGGAAAGTCGACTAAATTTAAAAGGAACTAACAAAGATTGTCAACACTGTGTCAGTTTGACAAGTTTGAAGTGAAATATACAAAGTGGTGATATTCTTTGGAGTCTTTGATCAAAATCATAAGAATCCCTTGCCAGATAAAAAGATGTCGGTGAAGCCATTTATATAGTCTTAATTTGAAATTTGAAAGGCAACTCTCTTATTAACATATGTTACGTAGGTACTTTTTATAGATAATCATGCCCAACTAATCATTCTTATATTGTGCTGATGGCGGTGCAAGTTATATATAACAAGTTTGATTGGATATCTACTATTTAGAGCTAGCATATTCACCATATCTATGTTTAATTTATAAAAAGATTTACGATATTCTTTTGTAAACTATTCACAATTGGTATTAACAATTCGCAATTAATTCCAATAGCCTTAAACACAGGATTCATACTGATGTTCCTGTCCAAAGCTACTTTAAAAATCGCACGTAGTATATGTTTGTTTCGTCCAATGAATGCTTTTATCATATGACTACTATTGCCCCAGATAATAAATGTATATCTACGTAAGCATAGTATTCTGTTACGGTAGTTCGCCTTGTCGATATTTTGGTCAGGTAAAAAAAAACTGTTATGAATTCACAGAACAAAAGATATATTTTTATATCCTATTCGTTCCACGTTATTAAATAAACTTAAGTAATAAATATATATGAGGATAATCATTATGAATTATTTTTTAAGCACGTACAATACAGCAAGGCAAAAGAAAAAAAACATTTTGTATGTTATACCTGGTGAGGTTTGAATACAGCTCATCCCTATTTTATGGCAGGTGGATCATGCAAAAAACTCGACAATAGGGTGCATAGAAAGGATAAATGGTTTGGGCAAAATGAGTAATATAAAAATTAAATAATATAAATCACGTTATTATGTTCTGTTTGCAGTACTAATACATTACAAATAAAATATGTACAGGAAGACTGCTATTTCTAAACCAAGTCTCAATACAAATATAGAGTAGTAATAAGATGTCAACACTTCTTGGTTTTAAGACATGCAAGCACACAGTTTACCTGACGATAAGAGATTGTTTTGGCCCGACACCCACATTATCAGCCACAGAGGTGAGATTGAATGCGAAGTTTAAACTTTTAAGGTACTTACATGAGACTGGAGGCTGCAAATGTAACTCATGAGCACTAAACTGTTATTCTAGTTATCTGTGAAAGCATGGTCCTGTATTCTGTGAAAGGATGGTCCTTCCCCAGTTAAGGAAACATTCTCGCACTACAGCTATATAAAACTTGTTGTAAATTTTGAAGTAACATTAGAAGGAATATGCAAGAACAATTGTATTCTTTAACACAACACATCTCTTATGTTATGCTCAGTTAACTAGTGCACTGTTAAATTGAAAACAAAAGTGTAAAGTTTCCTTTGTCCGAACACACGTGCTTCATCTGTGCTGTATCAATTTCATGTTGCTGGTTAGATCACTTTGCTACTTAGTCTTTTAAATGCGTTATATCCTGACAATTTAATTTTAAATTACAAGTATGGAAATGTTTTCTATTTACACCCTTTAGCCCAGATCGGGACATTTTTAAATCGAATCGGAGCATATTCAAGAATTGTGTAAAATTACATATGATATTGTATTATTATCTACATGTTATGTTTACGAACGTCTTTTCTCTCTACATTATAGTATAATAAAAATGGAAATATTATTACCAAAAGCATCAGGAAAATCATTACTCGGAGGAGTCAAAAATATGCTTTAACATTTATATGATTATGAAATCTGAAGAGTCAAATATTTTTTTATTACCTACGGGATTTATTTCCTTCCGCTCACTTCCGTCTGCCTTCTATAGTACTGGAACTTACAATAACGATGAAAACAAATTTATAACGATACCAGTGGCAACGCCACATGTCGTCCCAATTTGTTATTCATTAGATTTATTAAAATGACATCCTTTATCTATAAACATATTGCATAGATATAAACCAAATAATATGCCAAATAATGTACTTAATAATATGCCATTTGGAAATTGGTGATTTCTTGATTTTGACCACGGCGATTTCTTTTGCTTGTTACTTAGATTTTAGTTATTTACGTCAGGATATATTATAGTGCTGCGCACCGATACAGGCATTCACTTCCAGTCTAATATAAAGCGTGAACAATTTAGATCGGATAAAGATTCGGATGCAGTGTCCGGAACACGAGACTCACTACACAGACACGAAAATCACTTATATGTGTTGTACAAATGCCTCTCGGCTGGGTATCCAACCCAGGACTGACGGCAGAGTAGCCAAATAATCTAAGAACTACGCTAACTGATCGTTACTACACTCTAATCTAGCTTCAATAAAACAGAATAGGTAGATAAATTGTATTTGCAAAAGGGAATAAGAATTCCAAATGTAAATATTTTGATAACGACCTTTGTCTGCAGTTTTACATTTGCACCAACTATTGGAATATTTGCATGCGACGACATTCAAATATTCCAATTTTTAATTCGTAGGTTAATCAATTATAAAATGCATTTAGAGGTCGTTGATTCATTGCAATTGAAGAACCTATAAATACTAGAAGCTGGCTAAAAGCTAAACGGGACCGGGGGAAAATTATCATGCTGTTAGAATGCGAAGGTCATTTGTCGTTGCTGTATTTCAGTTGTTGTGTATCGGAAACATGCTTTCCGTCTTAGTACCCCAGTTTGTACCCCCAAACTTGATAGCTTATCAAAAATGGATGTGTGGATCATAGATATAGAGACATATTTCTCATCTAGGTCTCAAAGAATTAAGGATATAATCAATTAGAATTATGGCAACAAACTGAGCTAGTGTAACTATGAAAAGTAAAACTTGAAAAAAAGTATTACATAGTAAATTATGTAAAAAAGTATAAATATATATAGAAATCCCACTGTTGGTATGCATAGTCCTCTAGATAGGGTGTTGGAACATAGTCCACAACGCTACTCTACTTTGGATTGGCGCACTTTACATGTCGTCTGTGTTTTTTACTTTTTTTTAGACGCATTTTTACGCGTGACGTTTTACTTGATCGCCGAGCACGTGATAAATCAACACTTAAAATTGCAATTTACAATTTCATGCGTGAATTGTCTATCGGGGATTAAGCGCTTGAACACGGAGCTACCACTGCCCGGTAAGTAATATGTAATATCAAGATGCTAATTATTGTTCCATATTTCTTACCATACGTAAACTATGTCATGCAACATTGGAAAATCAATGTCATGTCCATCAACAATGTTTATGTGTTTACCTGTGTCTCTATAACATTATGAGCTTCGTTTTTGCATGGATCATTAATGATCTGTCACTTTTCTAAGGGATGTAAATTTGGTTGTAGGCTTATACTGGATCTTTATCGAGAGATTTTATGAAGTATAGGGAACGTTTATCATAGCGAAACATGGCGTAAAGTCCAATTTAGTATGGTGGCCCCATGTACTTATATACGTAAGTATATATAAATAAAGGAATTAGAAAATATTAGTAAGAAAATATATGAAATTAGGGAAAGTTCAACAAAAAGTTTTCCTTTAGTATGTATTGTTTATCTTAATTGCCAATATGTCTATAGTTAACATCTTAAATAATTTCTTTATTTTATATGATATTATTTTTCACACTTTGTCACTAAATTTAACTTCTTTAACCATATCACACATGGAACAACTTATTATATTTGGTACTACGTTTTAATTTGTCTCTTTTATGTATAACATTTTAAAAGTCAGTTATTTTATATTAGTTGATTTTTGGAATTGAGAATATGTTATAAATGAAGTCTATGTCAAATTTAATATACATTTTTTGGTTGAAATACGCGTATTGAAAGTATCTTGTTGATATATTGTGGCGTGATAGCGTATCATTCATGATCATTTCGTGTATATGCATGATACATTAAAGATCTGGCTTATACCAATTTTTACGGTGGTATAATATATTCTGAGTAGTTGATGTCATCTACTAATAATCAGATTATATTGCCATGATACAAATCGACTAGAGGGACATTATCATATGATTGCTTTAAATATGTATATATGAAAATTAAATTTTATCTTATTGCATGCGATGCTGTTGTAGACAGTCTTTACCTAATTAAATTACTGTGCTTACTCTCTTAAAACGGAATATATTGTTCTGCTGAGATCGTGACTTTAGCGCTCTAGAAAGAAAATAGAACACTGTTGTTTCTACCTGTAATTGGATTTTCTTGAAAGTACGGTCAGTAAATAAAATTGTAAATTTATAATGTTCAAAGAAACGTAAAGATGATTTTTTTTGCATAGCACGTCATATATACGAATGGTAGATTGGTAATTAATCTAAATATCTATGCAATCGTACGCGATCAACAGGGGCGGGACGCAGCGGGTGGGTGCGAGTGAGAGGCTAGCGACGGAAAGCGTCGCCACGTCGTAACACGAGAGAATATTTTATCACGGTTTGCTTATGGGACTCTGTGTCGAAACTGCGATTGTTTAGATGGCGAAGACATTAGTAGATGATGGTGAACGCAGCGACTGGTGACCTTTTCTTCGTCAGACGCGTCAGCGCTATTGGCGATAACACGAGGTCGTCGGTCGCGCGCGACGTTGCCAGCTCGCTGCGGCATTCGTAGCCCACGTTTCCAAGGATTACGAAAGTGTCAGCGAAATCCCCGCGGCCCTTTGATACCGACGCTAATGAAATGTAGTAGGTATACATTTTTTTTATTATAGGAATTAGTTTTTAAATCAAAAAACTAACGTTGAAATTTCTGTATTTCTTCGATTATCGGTTTATCTTTATTATATTTATAAATGATATTTATGTGATTTATAAGTGATAACCACATTTCGTTCCGTTATTTTCGAGTTTCGTTAATAGACAGAAGACATATTTCACTTATAAAATAAAGGTTTTTAAACATTCGCTATTCATACGTATATTAAGAGTGGCAGTGTAACACTCCAACTAGATCCTAGCTACAACAGGAATAGAACCATGTCGTCTTAAATGTCAGCGTGAATAGCTTCATGGCTCTATTATGCTGTTTACATGTCTCTCTACATTCACCAAACGAAACTTTTGCAGCGTTATACTGGTATTCTGTTAACGTCCCCTGTCGAGCCGACCCATTCATCGTGCTGCTATATACTATCTGCTATAGTTCTACAGCTTTGAAAGTTTAATCTAATAACAACGGGCGTTAAACGAGCACGTTTTAAATATAAGCGCATATAGTAACAAGGTAACCCAACCCAACCCACGTCTAAATTACCCTCACGACCTTTCGTCACGATCATCCAGAGCCCATCACGACCTTCGGACGGTTCATCATGATACGAGAGGTGTGGTGAATTTTGATTGACTTGATATTGTCTAGCAACACTGAGTGGGTAGTGGTAGTTATTTGTGGCTGTTTGAAGTTTACCGCAACGAATGTTTTGTTATGAAAGTATTCGCAGGTCATTTACCTAAGACCTTATATCTATTCCACATGTCGGTAAACCCGACTATGGCAATTTTCATCACTCGGAACACAGCAATTTTAAGTATGGTATTGCAACGTAAAGAAACCTTTGTATCTCCTCGATCGAAGCGATTTATTTATGCTAAAGCTAGTTTCAATTCTTCAATCTGTTCAAAATATTTGATTTGTTATGTGCTGATAATGTTCTCCTGGTTATTACCAGACACCATTAACTGCACAGGCGATATTATAGTGCTGTAACCTGTTGGTGAATACCAACACACGGGACTCGCTCACCCTCACCTTCCCCAGCCGGATGTAAAGCAAATACAACAATGTCGAAGTAAGATTTAAATGCAGCAATCATTCTTAATGCACAAATATTGTCGCTGGGCTGGTAATCGAACCCAGAGCTCGTGAACAGCTGGGTAAACACTGGCCCACGCAGATTGTAAGGTATATAATTAGTACAAATTATATAATTATTTTATAATAAATTTCAAACCACACCTGGTCTTTATCCAAAAATAGTCGCAAACTAACGTCGATCAAAAATCACAGAACATTAATCGTGTTGTCAAAACGCTACAATGAACATTTCACTTTCCGAACGCTAATTATTTGTATGATGCGATTAAAAATGAACTTTAATCATACTAATTACTGGTATATGTAAGTCTTACGTCCATTTTATGTTACATAATTTAATTTCTTGTTTGTTTTAGATAGCGTAGCGTAACATCTGGAATCGCAGAAGCGCAGAAAATTCAATTTTTGCTTCTCCATTTCGTTTATATGGCCGTCCGGAAACTTTTGCGCCAAATATGAATTGCAATTCTACTTCCAGATAAAATGTTAGGTAAATAAATTGATCTATGTGAGAGCGTAGTGATTATCCTCCTACTTAAGTGAGACCCATGTCCAAAAGTACCTTTATTATTTGAAAGCTCATAACGTAAATGTCAGAGGTACAGGCCAGAGAGTCACGGGTCTTGGTTTCGATTCCCAATAGTATATTTGAGCTATACAAATTTTCGCTCTTCCATCTGGGTTATATTTATGTACCGTAACTCTGAAACTTCATCTAAACTTTCTTTCGATACACGTGCAATTACAATGGATTAAGAAAGGCGACGAACATTGAGCGTTCTTGTCTCTGTGAACGTTTATGCCACGATATCGGGCTTCGCAGAAGGTTCCCGTTGCAAATAACTTCGATGTCATAATATCATTAGATTTAATTATAGAAATGTCTTTTTTTTTAAGAAATAAATTATTTGTTTAACTTTGAAGCAGCCGTTGTTCATTTTAATTCATCCACCTAATTTGTTACTAGTCTCTTGTATAATGTGGCATTTAAAAAACATAGGGCAACAGTGAACCATAAGCGACGACATATAGAACTAATATTTGTATCTTGCGCAGTTGGACTAATCTAGAAAATCAATCAAAGAATTGTTTGAAAGGAAATGTTTTTTGAATTTATTTTATTATTAGCAGAAATATACCCATTTAACGATACAAAAAGATTGCATTCTTCGATTATTAAGATAACAAAAAAAAAATCCATATTATTATAATCGGGTCGGTAAAGAAATATTTACACCAGCTAGACGTTTGTTAGTCGACTTAAAGCACAACATTACAAAGTTAACTGTGGGAAAAACAATATAAAACATATAAATAAAATATCTCACGTCCTCTAAAGTACTTTTACGTACATATACTTATGTAGTCTTTAAATGGCGCCACAGTATCAGAATGTGCCAGAAATATCAATTATTGTAAATAATGTATTATAAGCGACGTCTAATGTATGAGAGAAACGAGGAAATAATTGAAGGATGATAACTATTATTATGATGATATATATATTATGATGGTTATTAAATAGACAATTAACTTCTCATCTAGACTTATGTATGTTAGACTATTGTAAATAATAATAATAGAAAGGTTTAACAATTTATTAAAGTCATAATGAGTTGTCTAAATAATACATCTAAGACTAAAAACCGTGTTTATTCATATTATCCATTGGACATTTAATATTCACATCCTACAATGTTTCATATCTATTAAAGTAATATAAACCATAAGTTTGTTCAAGCTACAATATTGAAAGTATTTGTGTAAATATATGATTTATGCTTATTTTTACTTATGCTCTGTGAATGTATTGGGTAAAATATATTAAAAAAGAAGCTGTTTTATCAGAACAGAGAGAAACTCCATTTAAAAAGTATATATATGAAAATTAATTAATTTTTAAGTTTACGTATCCGCATTAATTGATTAATTTAAATAAATTTATTTTCGTTCATAATGTTGTGGCTTTTAAATTTAAACAAGAAAATTTGTAATAAAAACATAATACATTTTTTACATAGATACAATATTGCATTTTTTAACTCAATCATACCTAATTTGTTATAAACATTAAAACCTACTAAAAAATTACGTTTCCTAAACAACTTGGAGTTGATAAAGCAACTTGACATGAAACTAGATTAAGTAAAATTTTTTTATAAATTATTAAGTTTAAATAATTAAAATACATATTATCATCGACGTATTATAACGAGTGGAAGGAAAAATGCTACGAGGTAGAGTCCAGCTCAATTTATGAAAGATTGATTTCACAGAATAATAACGTAAAATATTAGTGCATTTTACGCAGGTATTGGTTGTTATTCCTTCCAATGAGTGACTCCTCAGAGTAATTGTCCGTGGCAGGAAATTTCGCATAAATTCTCAAGTGTGTGATTTGGGTGTCAGGAAAATCAAATGTTTCTCAAATTGTGTTATTTTGTTCATTTCCTTAGAGTTTTCATGATCGCACTTAACGTTTTGAATATATAAAATTACGCTTTAAGTTCATCTTTTGTGAACTTTTAACTTTGTTAAGGTTAATGCAATAAAGAGTAAATAAATAAATAAACATCTAAATAAAATTTAAAAATATTAATATAATTAATAGTGTCTTCTCCCTTTTAATCTGTGATGTGGGTGTCGCGGGCCGTGCGGGGCGAAGGCGGGCTCTCGGGCCGCCAACTCAAAAATGCCGCCGCAGAGCCTCCGAATCGATACGACGCGTCACGTGTAGGCGAGCGCGGCCAATCGGTGCGAAGCACAGCGTCGGGCGCGGGGACTAGCCTTAAATAAACTATTATATAGATCTGACATTCACGTACGTCTGTAAAGGACAGAATATACGTTAAACTGTATAAGCGTGCCAAATTATTCTACAAACGAATTTAATCATAGAATAAAATAGCCCAATGCTTATAGGTATGTATAAGACATTGACATTAATGATTTCTAAGTTCGGTTTCTTATTCTCCTAAATATGAGACAGGGTAAAAAATCTCATTCGTAGACAAGGATAAGAAATATATCGGTGTCTCTTTCACACTTAGCCATTCATTCGTTGCATCTCGCTTACTCTCGGTATGATTGTTACTTGTCAGGTCTGTGCTTGATACTATGTTTGTGGGGCTGGCAGAGGGGGCCGCGGTCTTGTCCCCCCTACGACAGTCCACGAGGAAACAACAAGCGGGTTGGACGTACGCTTAGCGTTCGCCGGAACACGATTTCACCCGTAAACCGGTCCGATGCGTCGCGTCATGTTATAGTTCAGTGACGCTATGAGTGCGTGGACAGAGGACGTTCTCTCCTGGCGAGAAGAGAGGCTCGGACTGACTGAGCTGCACCCGATGTTCAAAACGAGCCGAACGGACTTTATCGGGCGGGCTTTCGATAGTTCCAAACGTCAAACCACCTCCGATCGAGGGTAAGTTTTGAACAATCGTGGCGTTAATTGAAATACCAACGACGTTGTACTGGTCATTTCAATACGTAATAGTCTTTTTTTTCTTCTTTTATATTTTATTTATTTATTTTTATTTTATTCTTTTCGGAAAACATACAGTGATATATTTCTTATTTAGAGCAATTTAGGTATAACCATTTAAATGTTTTCGCATATGAGATACTCAATTGACATTATTGAATATTTCTTTGATTAAAATAGCTTTTTAATTCGATCAATTATGTACCTGTCAGTAAACAATAAAAGGTTAAAAAGCAAAAAAAAAAAACAAACAATTGTTTTTTTTGTTTTATAATAAAATGATAATAGAATACATTTTTAAAATGTTTTGTCCTGAAAGCAAAAAAAAATAATAATATGTAACAGTTTATATCTTAGGATCTCCATGAAATTTCAACTATATTTTTATTCCAAAGTTTATCATATTTTACCACGAAATGGCACGCCGTTGAATGCGGATTTTCTCCCTTTAACAAAGTCCCACTCCGGCGTCCATACCGACCTCGGACAAGAATGTTGGAACTACGTAGGAGTATGTAAAACGAAGTTTGCCTTTTAGAAATATATCATAAAAGTATGACAATAGAATTTAATTTTTTTGAATAACAGAATAGGTCTTTATTAATAACAAGCATAGCACTTGTGGTGCTTAGCGGTTCGCGTCTGTTTAATAAGTACGTTATTATGTATATAGCGTCGTTAATACCCTTTGACACGTAAACTCTATCTGTGAGAAATATATATATATATATAATATAAATATATATATACATACATACATATATATATATATATATGTATATATATATTTTTCTTTATTTAACCCCCCATCTGTACTTA
The DNA here is from genome assembly GCA_029286865.1 of Teinopalpus imperialis. Lineage (NCBI taxonomy): Eukaryota > Metazoa > Arthropoda > Insecta > Lepidoptera > Papilionidae > Teinopalpus > Teinopalpus imperialis. The sequence goes on along the minus strand of JAGSMU010000087.1, from coordinate 50,434 downwards.
TTGTATTTAACACACTTAAATGAAGTGAGCTTGTGAGTGTGCTCGGTAGGCGAGCGTCGTTGTTTATTATGCTTGTATGCACGAAACGTACGTATTCGGGAACCCTAGTACCTGCACAGGAAACATGAATGGTCACTTCCGGTGAACGATGTTATTAAATAAATAATAAAATATGCTTAATGAACTTAATTTCCCTTTGTCCATATCTGTGAGTCAATACAACAAAATATAATTATAAATTTATAATATACAAAAATTATAATGTTTACTTAATTAAGGCAATAAGCAAATAAGAGAAAATATAAAATATACACAATTATTATTATTTATGTGTTTTTTTTTATCTTTATTTGTTAGTATTATAAGGAACAAACACTTAACATGGTGTATCATAGATTTCTTAAAAAAATATTGGTCTTTAAATAAATTATTATACATATTAGGAAGAGGAACTCACAGCAAAAACTTTTTATAACTTTTGGGGAATAAAAATATATTTTATAAATAATTATTTTTATATATTATATTTTGAAAAGACTTAAGTTAATGCGTGCGAACAATTCTATACTATACACACGTATCTATATTATTTCTTCCAGAATTAGTCAATAGATATATTTATTTATCTTATCAATACATAAACGCGTTTAAAAGCTTAATTGTGATTTTTTTTATCAGCGTTTGTCGTTCTCCCGGTTCCCAACGGTCCAGGTCCCAAGGGTTATAGTTGAGCGTGATTTCCAATTCTTGAGAGGTTCTTGTGTGAGGTTCAGGGAGGTTGCAAATTCTTGACACTGTTGCCTTAATGCCTGATGGAGAAAAGGGTAATTTCAAATTTATGATGTTTCCCAGAATTCAGTCCGGTACAGTAGTGACTTACTAATTTGCATTACAATTGTAGATAGCATCTATATCTGGCTGCCCCGATAAATATAAAATGTTAGAGCTTTTATTTATTTAGCTCAGAGAACGTTTGAAATTTAACAAACCTTGTATTCAACTCGGAATTCGGAAATTTTTATGTTTTCCTAAGTTTATTGTCATGGAAGAAATGTTGGTATTGATAAATTTCCCGCCCTCTTGGGCTTAGTAGCTGTTGCTTTATTATCCTCAGTGAGGCCAAGAAGAACCTACACAGCTGGCCTTGGGAGAGTACAGTGTAGCCACTCTAGATAAACCCATCTTGAACGTGAAATGGTGGTGTGAGGGGTTTTCTTTCCTGCCATTCACAGCCAATGTGTCATGCAGGTAGAGGAGTGATCGTTGTCCCAATTATCTCACACGAAGCAAGCGGTGGTGAAATATCGGTATTATTGCATAGCACTGGAGGGCTGGGAAATCTGGTGCTTTTGAGTTCTCAGTACTCGGGTTCCATTACTCACGTCGATGAGGATAAGTTTTTTAGTATTGTGGGTAGCACACAGTTGATTCTGGGGTCCACCACGCCCACATGCATCCTCAAGGCAGGGCTGCGATCTGCCACTGGTGAGGCCACAGATGTGTGCAAGTGTATTCCAAACTTACTTTTCATAAAATCTTAAGAAACAATAGCGTAATGAAAGAGGTTACTAGAGAAAACATAAAATAAATATAAACTTTTTTTTTTTTACTTTTTACTTGATTACAATACAAATAAAAAAGTATAAAATGGAATCATCGTTATCACATTAAAAAAAAAACAGATTACGGAAAGAACAGTATTTTTGCAATAAAGAAAGCATGTTTATTACGGAAACTGTATATGCAATTTGTATGACGTAAAGGAGGATATGTGTGCATCTATTATTTCCCTTAAGGGCACATCCGCTCCCACTACTGTCGCAAATTTTTCATATAACCTATCCATCTTTTCCTTGGTATTTCTCTTCCATTACATCCCTTCACATTTATATTCATCCCTAGTAATACTACCCTAGTAATTTGAGTAATATTATAGAAATCATATTAGTAATAGTAGTAATAGTATAATAGTCCTCTCCTCTTTCCATGTTCAAGCAATGCCAACGTTTTCCTTTCCGACTTATACATTATATATGCAAATGAAATATAAATTAATATTCACTACCAAACCATTGGTTGATTTCCAATAAATATAGAATTCAATTTAGTATTTCGGAATAAGTGCATTGTCTAACTTGTCTTTTGTTAGCAAGAACTTATTTCAAAAGTAATTTTAGGAAGAAACTTTTCTTATAGTTTGAAATAGTAGCGCCCTGGTTGTAAAAGCAATTTCAACTGTTTCCTGCTTGTGGCGTTACACAATAAAGAAACAGTTCGGGAATAAGACTTGTTTCAAATATTGTTGCTTAACAAATGATTATGTAATAAGTTCATTACAAAACAATATTTCTTAAAAAAAATCAAAAGATGTTTCGGTAAAACAATAGTTATGTTTAGAAATAAAAGCTGTGTAAATATATATATTTATTTCTATGAAAAAGTTTTGAGCAACAAGTGTTAACACGGAGGTGGCTAACAAGAAAGATTAAATTTCTCATTAAACTTTTCACACGACGAATGCGTAAATAGTTAGATTTTAAAAAGAAAATTACTATAATATTTTAGGGATGAATAATTTCATTTATACTATGATAATTCCAACTATCATCTAAAATTGAAGATTTCCCAATAGCTGCTATATTTTAATTTAAACATAATTAGCTGATAGTTATCTTGTATTGTACTACTCGAAGCATCTAGAACAGATGTAAGAATTAAATAATAATAATAATAATACTTCATATGCGAATATGAATAAGAATAATGCGATTTTTCATACATTTATCTGGTTATAACGAATTACTAAATAACGAACCAAACATTTTATCAACGATATATTTCACATGAAGACTAAAAATCGGACAGAGCTAATTAGCATATGCACTACCGCAATGATAACAGCAACACCTGCTGTCAATTTGAACCGCAAATCAGGATCAAACTCCGTAACTGATGTTTAATTGGAGGTAACCAATTTTGTACTATCAGCATTTATTATATATTTATATTGTATATTACATAATGTATATATATTGAACACAGTCAAGTTTTCTACGTGGTTTAGTCAAACTGTAGTTGAAAATCAAGGGCGACGAGGGCTTTACCCCATACGACATACTCTTTATTAAATGCCGATATAAGGAAAATCGCTGCTGTTAAAAGGTGTAAATCAGATATTAAATAATAAAAGACCCGCGACTACTAAAAATTCAAATTCTAGTCCTAACTGAAAATATCGTTTTAGTCCTAACAAAATAACGGAATTTTATCTCCATTTACCGTCCTTATCGACATCAATATGGATTTCCTATTGTTTTAATTCACTGTACAATAGTAAATATATGGCGTTGATATATGGCATAGATGGCGTTGAAATATCAACTTGCATTTTCTAAAGCATGCTATAAAGTTTTTTTTTTACTTACAGATAGTGATCAGCAAAAATAGAAATAATGAATTTGTTCTGGAAAACATGTAGTTTTATTTTACTTTACTTTTGATGATGAACAAATCCAACAATTGTTGGATTTGTTCATTTAATCTCGAGTCGGATATACTGCTAGAACGACTGATAGTTGTGGTCTGAGCGGCACTGACGTGGCATTGATGCTGATAGTGCTATTAACAGCGGGAAGCATCAACCCGTGTGACGACACCCTACCGGAAGTAGGAAGATAACGAGCGAGACATCGTGTGGTTCGTGAGTCCATACTGTGAGCGGCCATGCTTGTGAGGAAATTTGCACGTATTAAGTATTTTTTTTTTGAGAATAGTGATCGTGACTAACAGTGAGTACTTTGATCCTATTCATTTTATTTAGAAATTTACGAAAAAAAAAATAGTTTAAGGAACACCGAATAATCAATCGGAAAATATTCATGAAAGTTGAAACAAAATAAATTACAAATGGATAATTCGCTAAAACTTTGGACATAAATGAAAACTGCATACATTTACTGCACTTAAGAAGCCTTTTCTATTCGAAATAACGATTAGAAATCGAATTTGAATTGCAAAAGGACATAAATTGAAGATGCAAGTTTCCTTAAGAAGCGCGGATCGTTAGAGCAAATATGAAATGATTTAAAACGAGGCATCAAAAAATTATCAAGGACGATTCTGATACATAAGTAGTCAGAATAAATAAAAAAAGAAAGTTACAGTAAAAAGCTAAAAAAACTTTAAAAACTCATTTCAAACTTGTGAAGTTAACCCAGTTTTGTCCACACCAGTTAAAATATAATATCGTTACGTTAAATATTATATAAAAAAACACTTACTCTCCTGGATAGACTCCTTGGGATGGATTGCACCTTTCATAATAAGTGAACCTAAATGGCTAAAAATAAAGAAATACAACAAAGTAAAGAGAAATTAAAGGCAACATATTTAGAAAATAAAAATTTGGAGTTTGTTTTGGAAAACAGGTAGTTTCATTTATACATTACTTATGACCACTTATTAAATTTATTAGCCTTAAAAAGGGGGTTGGTATTTTTGCTAGAACTATAAGTCTAGTTCGTAAAATAAACAAGTCCAAAATTTCTAAGTACGTTTATAAATAAATTATATTATTAAATGTGTTCAGTTACAAAACATATTTATGTTCTTATTGTGGTTGTAAAGATAATATATTAATTTTTTATGGACAGTTGAAAAGCAAAACCTTCATATTTCATTATAAAAAGAATAAATTATACGACTACTTAAATGCTGCCCTGTTTATTATATTTAATGTATTCAACAAAACAAAAAGGTAAAAGATTTTTTTAAATTTTACGTAACTATTTTTGGTATATTTTTAAAATATTAGAGAAAGGAGTGACGTTATTTGCTGGTTGTTGTCTTTCAGGTGAGTCAATATGTTTGTAGGGCTTCCTTCTTCCGAAAAAGGGCTACCGATGGGCACCCAACACTGGTATGGCCACGCAAATATGTGAAATCGTTTGTTCTCGTAACATTGCAATTATGCTGTGAAGGAACTCCGTGGGGTTTTTATCGGTATACATTACATTACTGTTCCTTAAATATATATGTACATTCTTATGCATATATTACTCGCAGCCATTAATTAATACTTGTGTCATTGTTGGCTGAGATGAAACACATTTCTCACTTGATATCTGTTATTTATTTATTTTCTGCACATCAATGATATGCTGCAAATAAGCAACATTCATTGTTATGCAGACGATAGCACTGGTGATGCATTGTATACAGCCCGCGCTAATGTTTGCCGGGCTCCTGCCGATGAGAACCGAACCAAACTTGTGTCTGAACTGGAGACCCTTTTGGGTGAAGTCTCGGAGTGGGGTCGACGAAACCTTGTCGATTTTAATGTCAAAAAGACACAAGTCAGCGCCTTTACCGCAAAAAAAGATCCCCTCGTCGTAAATCTCCACTTTGAGAACACTCCCCTGGTTGCCTCATCGGTATCCTCGACGTCGACATATCGAGTGACGTTCAGTTTAAATGCTGCCCTGTTTATTATATTTAATGTATTCAACAAAACAAAAAGGTAAAAGATTTTTTTAAATTTTACGTAACTATTTTCTGTATATGTTTAAAATATTAGAGAAAGGAGTGACGTTATTTGCTGGTTGTTGTCTTTCAGGTGAGTCAATATGTTTGTAGGGCTTCCTTCTTCCGAAAAAGGGCTACCGATGGGCACCCAACACTGGTATGGCCACGCAAATATGTGAAATCGTTTGTTCTCGTAACATTGCAATTATGCTGTGAAGGAACTCCGTGGGGTTTTTATCGGTATACATTACATTACTGTTCCTTAAATATATATGTACATTCTTATGCATATATTACTCGCAGCCATTAATTAATACTTGTGTCATTGTTGGCTGAGATGAAACACATTTCTCACTTGATATCTGTTATTTATTTATTTTCTGCACATAAATGATATGCTGCAAATAAGCAACATTAATTGTTATGCAGACGATAGCACTGGTGATGCATTATATACAGCCCGCGCTAATGTTTGCCGGGCTCCTGCCGATGAGAACCGAACCAAACTTGTGTCTGAACTGGAGACCCTTTTGGGTGAAGTCTCGGAGTGGGGTCGACAAAACCTTGTCGATTTCAATGCCAAAAAGACACAAGTCAGCGCCTTTACCGCAAAAAAAGATCCCCTCGTCGTAAATCTCCACTTTGTGAACACTCCCCTGGTTGCCTCATCAGTATCCTCGACGTCGACATATCGAGTGACGTTCAGTTTCGCGGTCACTTGGAAGACAAGGCCAAGCTAGCATCAAAAAAGCTGGGTGTGCTCAGTAGGTCGAAGCAGTATTTCCAGCCTGGCCACCGCCTACAAATATATAAGGCGCAAGTGCGGACCCACATAGAGTACTGCTCGCACCTCTGAGCACCCCGATACCAGCTTCTTCCATTTGACCGCATACAAAGGAGCGCGACTCGAATCGTCGATCGCTGACCTCTCACCGATCGGCTGGATTCTCTGGCCCTGCGGAGGGACGTCAGTTTCCTCAGCATTTTTATCGTATATACCACGGGGAGTGCTCCGAAAAGCTGTTTGGAATGATTCCTGCCGCTGAGTTCCGTCATCGGACGACACGACAGCCCACCAGATTCCATCCTCACCATGTGGATGGCTGGCATTCCTCTACTGAGCGCTTCTCGCGGAATTTGCTGCCCCGCACAACAGCCTTGTGGAACGATCTGTCCTCGGCGGTTTTTCCAACCTAGTACGAATTAGAGTCCTTCAAGAAACGAGTGTAACCCTTTCTTAAAGGCCGGCAACGCGTCTGCAGTTACTCTGGTGTTCTATGGGCGTCGTTGAGCACGCTCGTTTGCTTTCTTTTTTCTATAAAAAATAAATAAAAGTTACAACATAAAAATACAGGATTCTCTCTAAGAGTTTGCTCATTGTCATATATTGCTAAAACAATATCAACGTTGTTACATATTATTGGTTTACCGAATATTTTTATTTTTTTCTTCGTACAAATCTTCTGAATTATTTTGGCCTTTGAGGTACATACGTTCCGTCAGAGAAGATACGCAAGTTTATACATATAGCTATGCAAACAGTTTTTAGAAACATTTATCAGAACGATTCAGATCTTGGTCGTTGACTGTTGATGTTTCATTATACAATTTGTTATTTTATATTTATTTGCTGATACAAGCATCGTAATAGTCCAGATGTTTAAAAAGGCATAACTATAACCATATAGTATTTATATATATATAGGTAACAGAATAGCGGCTAGCTTTTCTCGAACCAAAAATCAATCCATTTAGCCTCTCGAGCTCCTACGAGTCAGTCGCTCTCGTGCAACAGGGTAACGGTCCAAGCCGAGGCATCCTCTCGGGAGCCCTAGTGCACTAATAATCTCGGCTGAGCGCCATAAGCGCTCGGTCACTTTTCAACCCGGTGTAACTGTAAAAGCCTTCTGGCTAACAGAGGCAAAAATAATCTGTCCGAAAAAAAAAAACAAAAATTCACTTTCGCGCGGTAGGTTTATATAACTTACCAATGCTGTAATTTATTTCGCCAGTAATCTTAATATGTGAACGACTTATATAATTCTCTACGAAAAGGAAACCAACGAACTAAAGTTAATACTTTTCTAAAAGCTTACAAGTTGTCCGGCGGCTAGATTTATGTGCTACAGTGGAGCAAACTAGACTACCGTGACGAATGCGAGGTAGAACCAAAACGGTATAAGATCGGAAACTGAGAGAGTCTGTATTCACTGTACAGTTGGTAACACGATAGCGTGAGCATATTCTTAAGAAGAAATTGTATTTATATTTCTTCCTATATTCTTTTTATTGTCCACCCTTAAGGTAGACTTAAGTTAAGGTTTCAAAGGAGATTCCTATAGAAATTTTTGGAATGGAAGATAAATTATAGGCGATACAGTTTTGATTTGTTATTAACAAGCATTGCCTGTACAGTATAAGGCAACAACGCACAGCCAAATACAGAAACGATATAAGGCTTAACGTATATTGAAATAGTTTTTTTTAAGTTTATTACACACGATCATGTGTTGTTTAACGATGATGTTTTGGTCGCTACCGAGGACTTGATAAATTAGCACGTGTGTAGTATTAAAATTGCCATTGACGAGTAAAGAAAATATCGATAAATATCAGTCAAACGTAAGACCCCTGTAAGACTTGGAAATAATCCAAATCGCGTAGAAAAAACATGTAAATTTTCCAAACTGAAAACTAACTAAAAATATAAACTCAGATGGAATCCTATTTATAATTTTAAAATGTTATTATACTAAAATTTTATAAGGATTGCTACAAACCAGTATTATAAAATATTTTAGAAGTGTTATAAAAATCAATTCAAAATATGCATCATAAAAGTAAAATCATTACTTAATCGTAAGTTTTTTTTACCGATGTATACTAAGTGAACCGATCGATGGAAAGATTGGTTTTTAGAGTTTGTTCAAGTTTTTGATGGAGGTGATTTAAAGTTCCGCGCAAGGTAGGAGACGTCTTTATCAAATGTTTTCAAACATGATAAATAATTCACTGTTTGTACTATACGTAGATAAGGCATCCTGAGAAATATCGCCGTTTTATCTCTGTAATATCCAGTAATCTGTTGACGTATAGATTAAAAATAAGAGATGGACAAAAATATTTTTCTTTATAAAACGAAGTGTGACACAGAAGCCACACATTTTGCATGGTGGTAAGTAATTACTGCAGCTCATAACATCATTGCATTGTTAACAAAGATTTAAGACAGACGTGCGATGCCACCCCTAAGGTTGTGAGGAAATGATTCGTTACTAGTTTAATTATTTATTTGTGTTCCTTCCTTCAAAATACGAATCAGAAGCGTCATGTTCCTATTTCATGTTAATTTTCCTTGAAGGCAAGGTCCAATCGAACATGAAATAGAAAAAAATATCAGGGAAAAACGTCATTTTTTAATTTAAAGTATGATTTTATCTAAGATATCCCTATATAGACTATTAAAACGTTTACGTAAACTAGATTAGGGCTAAGAAATTACCTGCCTCTCATATAAGGTGACTAAAGAAGTGTTTCGTGTTTGCAGACGATCAGAGTGCGGTCTTTTCCTCTACAACAGTGAACCCTGGTAGGACGGGAACACGGGTCTTGTGTTACTCACATGATACCAAGGCTGCTAAGTAAGTGTTGGGTTACGGTGTATTCCGTAGAAGGTTCCGGATACACTGGGGGTTACCAACAAGGTAGAAATATTACATAACCCTGTATTCTGCCGAAGATATTTTTATATATATATATATATATATATATATATATATATATATATATATACAACTAGAAAATGCTTCGCAACCAGAATATTATACAGATATAAGAATTTGACATTATCAATAGTTAGAATTATTACTAACGTCACATACATAAATTCAAAAATACACTCTACAATTTACTTATTAAAATGATCGTATGTACAAGTAGAGACTTTCCTGTATCGAGAAATGAAAGGCTTACAATATCCGGACAGACTCGAAGCGATTACACAGTTGAAACTAAGCGAGCAGGAAAATACAGGTCTACATTTCAATGAGGCTGTTGTTGTGAACCGGAAATAAAGTTTCGATGAGCTTTAAATTTTCGTTAACGTCCTTTTATGTATGTAAATACCACGCAGAGTTTTCATATACATATATACTTAGAATATTTCGAAACACAAATTAGTTTTGTATGAATTTTAGCTCGAATTGCCATAGGTGACATTTTGGTTGTTGCTATGAACTGTCTGCTTGTTTGTCATCCCTAATATTACATAAATATTATCATTAAAAAAACAGACATACAATGTGACTTATTTATTTTAATAATAGACTAGATCTAATATCCTATAGAATTTTGCAATGGGGCATTGCAACTGTTGTAATTGCATTGTTGAAATTATATTTATTTTACAAATAAGATCTATGACTACTATTTATAATCTTAAATCTAGAGTATCACTAAGGGAGATATTCAGAGAAATAGGCAATTTAACGGATATCTCACAATATATTTATGATATCATTATATTATATGTAAGAATTTATAAAAATATTATTATTATTAATTATACTTTTATTAATAAAGAAACATAAACGAACTTGTGACAATAATATACACTATTTTTGGTTTAAACAAGATGTGGAAATCTTTCTTGGGTATATAATAGCATATGCATATTTAATAAAGTAATTGATTTGCCTTACATACTTAAAATTCTGGTTAAAAACTAATTGGTTTTAAATTGCATTGAGAGTTACAAACGAGCACACAGTTGACCCGATGGTAATTGATTCCTGCGGCTCATGGCATATACATAGGTACATTTATCATGATAATGCAGTCTCATAATAAATAAAATACACTCACGCACGGTAAACCAATTATTTATTTAACTTTTATGTACACAAAGCATTTACATAAAGGAAGAAATATAGGAAAGGTGAATGTAAATGTACAAGGGTGCGGCTTATTTTACAATTAAAACTTCTTCCAGCATGCCCGGTGTTGGACATATAAAAACCTCTTCCAGCCTGCCCAGTGTTGGACATATAAAAACTTGTTCCAGCCTGCCCAGTGTTGGACATATTAAAACGTATTCCAGCATGCCTGGTGTTAGACATATTAAAGGGGGAAAAAAACATAGTGTAGTCACAAAATAAATCTCCCCTAGTTAATGTCCTAGTAGTGGGAATATCCCGGAGATTATCTGCAGCCCTTACGGCTTCTACATGACAAGTACGCAGCCATTTTTTTTGTTGTATACTATTTTCCGTCAATAGACATTTTAGCTTCACAAAGCTGTTTACTACGGTTTAGGGGGCTGTGCCCACAAACCCCAAACAGTGATCGAACACAGAGATTTCATCAAAAATTTGCAATTTGAAGAGCAGTGGCAGCTTAGCCCTCGCTACTAATTCACATGAACAAACCAAGTCATATCGAAGAAATTTTATATTAAAGTTCTCTATTAGTATACTATAGTGGTAAGTTAATTTTCTTTTATTACATTCTGTGTAACACCTGATGACAAGTGATTCCTGCGGCCCACGACATTAAGAGTCATCCACGACAAGGAATCATAATGCAGATGAGTTCTCACCCTTGAGGTCTGAGATGGAATGCCTAGTCACCAATAATAAAGGCCTCCGGATCCCTACACTCAACAGACGAAACACAGCAACATTATGCTGCTATTCGATGTGGGCGTGGCCTTACCCGGTCGAGCTGACCCATTCATTATGCAGCCAGGAACAAACTGCAGTGTAGCTCTGTTAAAGTAAGCAAACACAACGGGAAGGAAAACATCGATACAATATGTTGCGGAAATAAATAAATTTTTTTTTTTTCTAAAACATGCGCGCTAAGCCGCTGTGGAGTAGCGGGTGTCGCTCTAAAACCACTCTAAAGAGGAAACTTAACCCGAGTAGTTAGTTTTGTTACAGATAGGCTGTTACTTTTGCGTTTTGATGTACAACCGGTTTAAATGTTTTTTACGCCTCCGCCTGTGTCATGTACCAGCGGCTACAGAGTCATTTACGCTTCTCGCTTACTGGCTCTCGGAGTTAAATAAGTAAAAACTATTAACAAGCTTGTAGATTTGTACTAGATCTTTTCTTTACTAAAATAATGTATTATATCGGGACACTGACCAAAAAATCTATGATAATCCGATCGCAGTATTTTCTTTTTATATTATTATATTGAGAGTAACAGACGAGCGCACATTTCACCTGATGACAAGTGACTTCTGTAGCCCATGACATCTACCTTGACAACGAATCATAATGCAGATGCGTTGTTATCCTTGAGGGCTGCGCTGCAGCACGTACCGGGGCAGCGCGGCCACATGCAACACACGGAGCATGCGAATGGAAGCGGTTACCTGCGACGCGGGCGTAGCGGCCGGCGCCGCGCTCAGCCACGGCCACGTCACACCGGACACCCGCAGCCCTGCGCATAGAGCGCCCTCAAACACTCGCGCACCACCGCTCGATATTGACGACATCTCTAACCAGCGCTACCTATTTTTTTTATACTGTTTTTTTTATATATTACTTTTATTAACCGCGTGGTTGATATTCCTCATTTCATATATCAATTAACTTATCTAGATATTCTTTAGAGATAGATAGTATTAGATATAATGTAGTAAAAATAAATATATTAGCGGACACGAACAGATTTATGTTTAACGGAAAAGAAATTCATGTAGTATGTTTTATATTAATCAAACTGAAACCTTGTAAAGAACACAAAATGTGATAATAAAGCGGTACTGATATACAGACACTTCCAATTCGATGCGTCCACTTGTGCTCATAACTCGATCAAATCACTGCGGTTCAAGATAATTCCAATCGTGTTCGAACAATATAAGTGAAACATTTATCAGAGAAACATCGAACTATGAAACTAAAATGACTATAAGCTAAAATGCAGATCAATTTACGTGACTAGAATAGTTGAACATAATATTATTCACATCGAGTGTGGAGATCAACAAGGCCATGCCACATTACTAGTATATACTACATTTCACGTTTCTGTGTTTTCATATCATCTGTCTCTACATCTGATTTTTTTTTTCGGGCTGAAAACCGCTTTTAGCTCGAGGGCTTTTACAGTTTAACCGGGTTGAGAGGTGAGAGAGCGCTTATGGCAATCAGTCGAGACCTCTATATATGGACAACCAGTACAAGGGCTCCCGAGAGGGAGCCTCGGTTTGGACCGTTATCCTGTTTCGCGAGAGCGTCTGACTCGAGAGTGCCCGAGAGGGCTGAACCTCGGCTCAATCAGTTGCTTCTGACAGAGTATTCTTTAAATTAATATCGGTATTATTGTTAGCTATCTGTACCACCACTTCGGAATGCGTGGGCGCTGGAGAAGAAGTGGCGCAAAAAACTCCAGCGACGCTTTTATCTGTATGGACTGGAGAGAACCGACCAGTGACATGGTGGTATCACGGATAACCTTGTTTGCGACGCCCTCACCGTCGGCGGGTATGAGGGTGCAATGTACATGTGTTGTGTTTTATGAAGGGCAGGGGCTGGTGGTTGGCGTGCCTCAGTCTCCTTCGGACGCAGAGACGAAATATCGGCGGGAAGCCTGCTTCAGGTAGTCGGCAGCTCAAGATCTATGTGTAGATTTTCGTTACCATGGTGCACCGGTGGCCTTGCGAAATTGCATGAAACGATTTTGTATTACCTGAAGTCAGTGAATGTGACGCGTGGCTACATCTGAGTATTCTCATGATCATACATGAATTTTATAATACTAAGGGAAGTGACTAGAGAAGGACTTACGGGACTTCAATATATCCAGCCCAGTTCATTTCATCTGATAAAACCCAGAAAATATCACTGAGGTAGAAATCTAGCAGTAAGTCTTTTATTTATTTACTCTTTATCGCATTTGTAGTCTAATATTTTGTTTTGTTTTGCCATATCGTAGACAAAAACATAATCATATAACCATTTTTGTTGTTAATGTTGTCAAAATCGTCAATTTATAGTTCTTACACAACTAGTTTAATTTAGAGGTTAACTTAATATATTTTTTTCTATTCTCTACTTTAGAATTGCACTGTAGTTTTCTAATTTGTTTTTTTATATAGTTTGTGTTTATGCATAGTTACTTAACGCAAGATGTGTTTATCTGTAAGTGTAGTTACATGTTGCCATTTTTAACTTGATTTATAATGTTAAACCATGAAACCAATTATGTTGATAAGCCATAATAAATAAATTTACTTAATCAAAGTTAGAGGTTTTACATGAGGGTGGACTTAATGCCAAAGGCTTTCTCTACTAGCCAACCTAACATGAGGGTAGACTTAATGCCAAAGGCTTTCTCTACTAGGCAACCTAACATGTTGTATAATATTGAATAGACTTATAATAGTTAATATAAAAAAATGGAGCCGCGCGGCGGACTACGCTGCGAACATCTAGAGGGAAGGCCAATCAAATCGAGGCCAGCAAGCTTACTTTTCTCTTTACTTTACCAAGCTCCAGATAACTATTAATGGGTTATTTTTACGTTCTAGTGTATTAAAGTTTCCTGAAAGGTTCACAATTAATTGTAAATTTATATTACAGGATACAAGCTAACTATTTATAACATTGTTTACTTCATTCCCAGAAAATCTATCGGCCGGATAATTTATCTAGTGCAATAAGGGCATCTGGTCAGAATCAGAAGAGTTGACTAGAGTAGCATTATTAAACTTTACAAAGTTCCTCTTCATTTACTGAAAGTCGACAATAAACCACACAAATCTCCTTTTATCTCTCACGATATAGAATTCTTACAATGTTCAGTATTTTAAGTTATATCTATATTATTTGAAATATTGAACGAGTTCATAGTTTGAAGCGTAAACAAATCTATAAAAGTCACTGTTTTAAAACCACCATTTCTCCCTCTCCCTCGGCTAAGCATATAGACACGTCTGTAAAGGAAAACTTTTATTTAAAAAGGACTTTAAAACATGCGTTAGTTCAAAGTTCAACTGTTCCTTTTGTTCGTTCGTTAACCTCGTCCTGTGTAACTAACGGGGTGGCAGGTCGCTTTACGTCCGGTTGCTTTGAAATTGTTGGAAAATATTTTCTAGATTTTTTTTTTGAATATGCCTTGATTGAAGTTAACTTTGAAAGAGTGTAAGGATTACGATAAATCAAAATTTCCTTGTTCAATTTATTATTCAAGTTTTTAATTTTAGTCCCCATTTGTGAGATAGGGCCTTAGCGATTTCTTTATTTGTGTATTTTTTCAATTTAATAGATATGATAAATAAAATGTTTCAAATAAAAAAATTGAAGTTTATTCTATTTATAAATGTTTAACTTAAATGAAGTCGTTTTTTGCTTTATCACTGTTTTGTTTCTACTATTAGATGGTGACAAACGAGCATACTTGCTCAAGAAGGGTACCCTTCAAGAAGAACTCCGCCGATTTCTATTTACGTTATTTTTTCATAATAATTACGTTATAACTAGCAGTGACCCGTCAGACGTTGTCCGTTGTTTTCAAATTATCAATAAATTTGTCTGTGATTGTTTTATGAATTTGAAAAATTATACATTGTTCGTATCGTGCGTTTATACAAAAATATAGCTTTTGGTTTATTCCGAATATGCCGATTTACCGGGCAACGTTTACAGTTTTCCTATCAATAGAAACCTAACTAGGACTATAATGCTAATAACGCTGTTCGAAAACACGAACAGCATTATTTTTTATTTATATAACAGACAGATAACAAGAGGTCGCCATTTTAAAATCTACCAGGAGAACATCATCTGTATTCTGCTGGAGTCATCAAAATGTCTAATCTTGGCAAGTTCTCATTTCCGCGTAAAGATGTCGCTTTTATTAAGAATCGACCATAGATATTTATTTATCCAATTAGCAATAGTTGGCTAAGCGTAATAGAGGGTAAAAACTGAAAAAAATATAGTGGGTAAGGAAACAAGAAGTGTAAAAATGTATTTGCAACGTTATACTTTATCATGGGCGGATGTGGGTGACATACTGCTCCTGTCTTACAAACAAGATGTGTGCTATTATGTCACCCGTACTTACGTTAATAAAACTTTAAATCGCGAATTGTTTTCGTTACGGGACACGAACGCGGTGCACACGCTTGAACACAGCCGCGGTCGGTATTGCACTGAGTACGTAGCTAACTTCACTGTAGATAAGATAGCGCCAGGCACAAAATGAGTGCAGTACCTACCTGCTTGTCTTTTTTTTAAAAGCAAACTGCGCTCCATTTTAAATAATGAACACGACACGACAGCTGCCAAAGATTAATTGACTTTTAAACTTAGAAAGTTGTTACAAACTAGGTATTATTATATAACAGAATAGCTATCACTATGGTTAATAAAACAAACTACAAGATACTTTAAAATATATTAAATGTAGTTCTTATGTTACACAACCCTTTCTATGTCTCGTCTCACGAAAAAGTCAAAAAGGTAAAACAACGTTTTTCAACCCCTTCATTACAAAATTTTAATAATTATTAATTAATAACTTTTATAATCATTTAAATGAAAGCAAGCTAGAAGTTTATTTTTTCATAATGTTATTAATATATAATTATATAAAACTATATTAAAAATGATTCCTTTGATAAAAGAATCTATCGGTTGAGAAACAATTTTATAGGATTGTACAAAAATTCTTAGTTATAAAAGAAACGAAAACACGCATATGTATAAAATATAATACGTCTAAAAAATTTCATTAATGGAACAACTGAAGGTGGGTAAAAATTCGATTGAGCGATGACATTACATTTAAAGATAAAAGAAAAAACGTTGAAAAATGTGAATTTGTTATTATTGCATGCCATATCCGTACCTACACTTTGTCCATTCGAGTTATGGTGTATAATCTTAGAGCCGAGGTAGTTCGGTGTTTATTCGTACGTTATTAATTCACGGTACGAAAAAAACGCATCATCACCAATAAAAACCGTGCACTTCCTAAGACGCCTTACAATATTCAATAAAACTCCAAATACGCGCCCATTACATCTATAAATTCAATAACTGATTATTTTTATGTAATACATAAGGACACTACTGATAAATACAAAACGTGAGCATTCATACAAATAGGAGATATATTATCACTTAACAATTACGCGCCATTTTATAATATTCGACTAGTATGGAAGTTAGTTTCGAACCAAATCTCAACGCATTCCAAATTCATACTGCACATTCCGTCTTTGAAATGACTTTAAATCAACCCAGATAGCCCTAACCGACGAGAAAAGACTTTTCTACATTATTCGATAACATACTAAAAATATTACTAACTTTTCTAGTACCCCAATTACATTTATTCGGTAAAAAATACTAACTATAAAACTGCACGTGTAATTTAAAATGGAAACGTATAAACATAAAACGGTAAAAAAGAAAATATACATAAAGCAATAATCTACTTATACAATGGTAATTATCAATGTGATTATGGTAAAATTTTCAAAAATCTTTAATTCCATTTCGAGTCTCTTAACACTTTAAGCAAATCCGTATTTTAAATATTTGACTATTGTTATTCCCATAAGATATATTAGTTAAATATCGAACTGTAAAAAATAGGCCCTAAATACACTGTTTAAGTCTTCATCAATGTTGGAAAAATAAAAAAAGGAAAATGAACAAAGGACAAACAAAAAAAAACAACATAAAATCATTTATTCTCTGTGAAATTTATAGTATAATTTTTATGCAAGAGAGAATATTTTATTTTCTATTAAAATCTACATACAACATGACATAAGACAAACTATTTAATTATTTCTACATAATGTCGCAACGACAAACGAAGACTGTTTCGTTAAATATTTTTTTTTATAAAATTTTAAATAAAATATAAATAATCGAGTATTACACTCCCAATTTTGATTTTCAAGTGAATCTAACAAAGTTTATATATTTTTGTGTCAGTTTTGAGAGGATTCAGTTAATTAAAATCGGTAATTTGATAATAGAATGTTTATAACTTTTGTAGAGGTTAGAAAGTTAGGGTGGGCAATAAAACCTTTTGGTATTCTCAAACAAACAATTTTCTTACTGAAAGCATCCCACTGTAACGTTATTTAGTATAGTCACGCTGCAGCTATAAACTATATCTAGCACAAACAGATAGATTCGACTGGCGAAGGACCACAATTTTAAATAATTACAGGTTAAAATAGTAATGTAGAATTGTGATCCATTTTGTCCTCAGGCGTATGATGTCTTATCGAAGATGAATGTCATTAGCCGCAGAATCACGTGTAGAAGCAAGAGATGAATTTGTTCGTCACTCCCTAATATTATAGCAAAAACAAAAACAAAGTTAAACTAGGTATGGCTAGGCTGTGCACCCAGGATCTCCGACCAAATAAAGTAAGTCAACGTCTAGCCTATCTATACCTATTTCAGTTAAAGAAACCCAATCAAGATAAAGATAGTATGGATGTAGAAGATGTGAAATTTGTAATTGAAGGCCGTAAATTAACATGACATCGACAGTTGTGGCTCGCGGGGACGACGCGAGGCAAGGGAAGCTTTACCAATATTTTATCGAGAAGGTAATTATTTGATCGGCAAGTAGGGTAACAGATTAAACTCGGTCCCGTAATGTATTTCTTTCTTTCTGTTATGAAATTTATGATTGATTGACTCCCCCCGCATGTTCTGTTATACTCGAAAGTTTAATTACAATATATATAATAAGCTAAAAAGTTTTGAAATTATTGATAATTTGAAGGCCGCCACAAGAAAGTAGGACGTGGAAAATTTGGGATTGATTAGACTCGGTGAAATAAAAAATAGCTAGAATAAAGGAAATATTTTGGAAACAATTTAGTTATTCCATGATTATATAATAATATGCGAGGTTAAGTAGCAAAAATAAGAATTCGATTAGTTTGATGGCTGCCTACTCGTATATTTAATAAGTTTGTTGAACATGAAAACTGTTGAACATTGCTAACAACTACTTGTAACGATAGTTGTAACCTGACTCTGCCTGCGTCTGTTAATGATTTTAATAAGGGATGCATTTGTAGTGAAACTTTTTTTAATTAAATTGAAAGTATCAAACGAGAACACTGTTCATCTGATGGTAATTGCTTCTTGTGGCCCATGACATCTACATTCATCCTTGATGAGGAATCCTAATGCGACGCCTCGTCAACAGTAATAGGTTTCAAGGTCTCTTCACTCACCAGACGAAACACAGCAGCATTATGCAGCTATTCCAGGCTGGTGTTCAGTGAGGGCGTGGTCCTAGTCGAGCTGACCCATTAATTCTACATTTAAAAACAAACTGCAGCGTAGCTCTACTAATCATAAACTTTATCTGCTGTCAATATATTGTGGTATCGTGCAGGAAATATGTTTGTTTCATTTCTACTAATTGGTCCGTATACAATACTTCAGCCGACAAAGAAATCATTTCTACTCATTATATTTAGAGAGAAGTGGTGATGCGTCAATCACATATAAAACATTATATCTGATTGATGCAACACACAATGAACTCGTATCTCTCTCGTCGAATCGTCTTAAGTAATCACTAGCGACTACTCCTCATGGATTAGGCCCCCGATGCCCTCTGTCCTCTATATTTAGTTAATCAATTGTAATTACAGCCTGAAAACACACACATACACATTTATAGGTACATATATATATATATAAAGAAATAGTTATTATAGAACATTTCTTTAATTTGAATTTAGCCGTGGCTCACTCCGTTGCTAAAGAAGTGTGGAGTCGGGCTCGGTCGACAGATGGCGGTATAAGGGATGCAATCTACTACGTTGGTAAAGCGGGGCTGTCATTGTCTGAGAGGTTTGAAAGATATAAGTGTAATTTATTATTGTGTTCAAGTGTTAAAAAATATTGAAGAAAAGATTGAGATTGTGAATAATAAACGTTAAATGTGGTTTCTTTGATTACAGAGCAACACATGGTTTTATTCAGCTACAATAATAGAACGAAACATTATATATATTTAGTATTTTGTTAATTTCCCTGTTATTTTGTATGTTTTCTTATTATTTTCGTTTTGTATAAATATTTAGTATAACATCATAAAGGCGAAACTTGTATACTAACTGCACTATCTTTGAACCTGTGCGTTGTGGGAGGGCGCCGGTGTCAGTCACACAGGTAGACAAACACCAACGTTACCTCTATTTCTATGATAATATAAAACAGTGTGAGTAATTCATAAGGTAGATAATATATAGATTATATAAATATACAGCAGTATACAGTATCTAAAGGGAGAAGTATAATAAGTCTATCATCCTCCCTTTAGATAGCGATCCGAGTTGAGGTCTCGTACCCCTCCCCCCCCCCCTCTGCTGTCGTTTACAGGGGTCGGAGTGCAGCGGTGGTGCAGCAGCATCGTCGTCCCCCTGCTCAGCGGCCCTCCCGCTCGCTAGTTTAATTGGATAAATCCGTAGAGGTCTCTGGACCGACAGCAATACTCAGACACACAAAAAAAAAGGAAATCTGTGGGAAGTCTATCGATACGGATGCCTCAGGATCTGGGGGCACTGCATGGGGAAGGCATATGTTCGGCAGTGATGGGCTTAAACGATCATGATGATTTGGAATTTGGGAACATAAACTTAATATATATTTTATATAATGTTACACTAAATTATGATTCATTGCGTTGTCCTAATTTTCATTTTAACACTAAATTATGATTTCATTGCGTTATCTTCAAACTATGTGGAAATAATTATTGTTGTAAATAGTCTCTTACTGTAAGATTATTTACAACAATATATATAATTATACACGTTCTATGATGAAATTAATCATATTATACTCTCTAAGATTTTTTATATTATACATATTTCATTTGATTGTTAACTCAACGATGATGATAATGTATTCCTTCTTTTGCCTAATCCACAATGTAAGATCTCTATGCAATAAGAAACTAAAATCATCGCGATAATGTCAAATGAAAAATTGGGGTTCCCTGAAGGGGCCTGATTTCATACAAATTTGATTACGTTCACGACATTATAGAATCAAAACGATGCGGCAAACATGTGACGGCGCGAGATCGTGTTTAGCTTTAATAAAATGCGTTTTGCATATCAATACTTCGACGAGCAAGCGTCATAAAATCCCGTCTGCCCATGAAATATTGATATTGAAAATATAAAACATGGTTCGCGTAAGGCTCATTAAGTAATGGAAACATTGTTTAGCCTAGGATTCTTTAGAAAAGATAGATATAAATGTCCAACTGCAGCAATAATTTACCTTCAGGTGAATTATGCACGTGAGTACTCGTAGTTAACTAATTTAATTAATTTAAAATGGATGTATTGTTAGTGAATCACCAATTAACGTTATTTTTTTATATCAATTAATTATTTTTTTTTATATCAATTAATTAAATTGTTCTAAAATAGTTTAGTAGTTTGTAGCTTATTTTATAGAATAACCGAATAATTGATCGTTATACTCGTACATATCATTAGATTAAATTTTCTAGAGTCTTCACTCACAGAAAATCTGGGAGGCGGATTTAAGACCATGCATAAATAAACATCAACCTTGTGGCAAGTACTCCAGACTTACAGATAACTAAAGTCGCGATATCCGCAATATTGTGCTAAAGAGACAGTTGTTATGGGGAGGATTATGGGCATGATGTGGACCGGCATCTCGCTCGATTTTAAATCCGATCTCGTTTTTATTGAAACCGGCGGTTGGGGCACAGTTTGATGGCTCAACAAGATTCTACAGGCCCATGTCTATGCCTATTCAGCCGAGGAAAACTTCGTGCTGATGCACGACAATTTTCGGCTACAAGTTGCTTGGTGTATACACTTTATGAAAAGTCCAGTACGAACCCATTGCTCAACCCAAGACAAAGATCATCAGGTCGATGTAGAAAGTGTGTGTGATCAAGGACAAAGGGGGTACTGACTGAGAAATAAGCTTTATTTTGTATCATTTGACTTCATCTCATCGGCAAAGAAAACTTGTGAAACTACCTTATTACGACCTAAAACGAAGAAACGTAATAACGACCGCTTCCCTAACACTGAAAACACCATGAAAATTGGAAAACACACCACACTATTTTCTGTCATTGTAAATCTATATAGCTAGTATTGTGTGGTAGTATTCACGTGGCTTTAAGTTGGCATATAAAATATGTAAAATGTTGAATATTTTTTTAAAAATAGACAGACAATACGTTTTCGTGCATTCCTTGATTTTATTGCTCGCTTGTGTATATTTATGTGAGAGAATTCTATTTTAAGTCAATATTTTATACAAGATAATGGTAGCCCAAATTTGCTAGTGATAACTTATTTTAAGCTTGCATATCTACTATCTTTATTTTATTGATAATAAATGTGGCCTGTACCAACTTGAACATTAGGTTCTAGGCGCAATAGAAAATACTACATCACAAACTTAAAGAACCATTTATTTCATTCTACCTGCAACTAGATACGATTCTTTCTAACTTTTCTCGTTATAAAGTCTTTGTTTACTACTAGATGGAACATAGGTCGCTTCTACTTCAAACATCCCCGTCGCCTCAATAATTGTTTTAGTATTTATCATAATGGAGTATGGTTTTTATTTGTGTTTATTTAGACTAGTATAATATTAATATTATTGTTACATTATACTATTCTAAATAATAAATATTACGATTAATACTATATTATATATTATATTAATATTATTTTTAGAATAGTATAAAATTATTTTCATGCCATATTTCATAATCCCTGTTGAGATAGCAAAACCCTTTAATAAGTTATGAGGCTTAGTTAACCTTAATGTATGTACTCAGAGTGAAGCTTTAATATTAAACGTTTAATTTAACTAGTTTCCACTAACAGATTCACCGTTGTTGACGTTTTTAGTAATCCCTATGAATGCTATTTGTGGGCGCAATATGTAAGCCTGATATTAATCTCGGTAACATAAACTAAATGTAAAACCCGAGCTTACAGCCGTTACAATGCATTTATTTGAATTTGTTACAACATTAATTATATCAGAAAAGCTGATAATTTTAATAAACGGAATTGTGGTCACGGAAAAAAATTAATGAAGGAATAAATCCTTTAAGCTAGAAACATACCTTACTTTTTTATTTAAACTAGCAATCAACACTTATGACGCACCGTCAGTGACATTCATCCATATTCAAAGGTTACATCATATATGTGAAAACTATGATTATCGTCATAAAAATAACAAAAGCACATAATTAAATCAAGGCATATATACATCGATAGCTCACCAACTGATTTTCTAATAACCCATTAATAATGAAACGGTCGTGAGACGCTAGAAACTACGCGTAATTAGTAGCATGAAATGCGACAAAAAGCGTGGTAGCTCGTAACGAGTCAAGAATCACTAAGGCGGCATTAAACGTTTTTCGTAACTAGATGCGGTAGGTGAATGCGCTTGCATGGCACGTATACAGTTATCACTACCGTTTGTCTAAATCTTGCCGCGACCATAAATGATTATTCTTGGAATATTGAACACTGTCTTTCTAAATATAGCGGGTTGTTTAACTAGTACTTAACAGAAGCCTCATAGTAAATTGCACTGTTTATACTGTAAACGCATGACGAGTTTGCTACGTTCATTGATTGGCAGGCTGGCACTGGAATAAAGTATATATTCATATAGGTCGAAATAAAAAGGAAAATAACGTTTAAAGACATGAAATTGCGAAGTGAAAAGTATTATAATTTAAAAGAAAACTTTTTTATTTATTATACTTGCAGCGAAAAAAATGTTATAGACATAACAAGTAGCATCTTTAAAGTGTCTATAGATCCATTATTAAAAAATAACTTGCGTACTGGTAAGAATAATGAATGGGTCAGAGTCATTGAATCTATTAATGCAGTCAAGCTATGAATTCAAGTGAACAAAAAAGGTAGTTATGAGACATTTCATGTACAAAATTTATTCTATATTTAAAATAAAGATTGTAAGTGAGGACTACACCCAATAAACACTTTAATCCATTCCCAACAAATATTCAAGATGCACATGCGGACTAAAACCCATCCCTGACGACTAAAATGAAATACCTCACTACCAGTAACTGGGGATCCGCCTTTATACACACCACAGCTGTGATATGGTGAGATTTTACGCTGGAATTCTGTGTGTTCCTCCCCGTTGGCACCTGGACCATTCATGCTGTAGCTAAAGAAACTGCAGCGAGGCTCTACCACTGGCTGGCATGTCTCAAAGAGTTGTGTTGTCATGTTACTTTTTAAAAAAGTTACTGATAGTTCAGTAGTAACAGTCCACTTAGTATAAAGCCATAGACGTTTATCGACGTATTACATTGAACGTGTAGTATAGACGGTCTTCTCTACATTTTATTTTATTTCTTCTCTACTTTCCAAAAATTTTCGTATTTTTGTATTATAATATAAAACACGTTAATATTTAATTAATTTGAAACTTTCGCAATTGATTTTTGTAAATTTTCTGGAACTTAATCGATTATTTTACAAGACAAGTACATTTTTACATTAGTCAACAGTTACATCAGTCTCAAGCCCTCAATCAATCATCACTATTCCATCATTCCATCATTGCTAAATGCAATCGTACTGTCGTTGAATTTTATATTAATAAAGATAGATTAAGTTTAAGACTCCATAAGTGAATTAAAGTAACCACAATATTATTAGGATAATATATGAAGGAAGAGGAAAGGAAAAGAAACGAAACAAAAAGGAAACTTCAGCTTTTCATAAAGATAACACAGCCAGCCGCAGTCCACCCGTGTCCACGATCGGTTTAATCCGGACGAAACATCGGAAAAACAAAGCTATGTAATGGTTCCGTACGCCTAAGTCAAGGATCACGGACTATTAATTGACAACATTCTCATCACCGAGTTACGTACAAAATGGTTAGCAATTGTCTGCGTTATACTAGTAAGAACTTTCTGCCTGTAAATCCTTAAATATCTTAACTGGATTATGTATGCTTTACTGATAAACCTCAAAAATTTATAAGCAAATTACATGGTCTTCTCAATAATTTTATACGATTCACTTCTGTTTACGTAAGTATGCCCATATATCCTCATATCATTCCGAGCTTAAATTGCTTCCTATATATATTTATATATATAGGAAGCCATTTAATAATTCCTAATTATACAATTAATTGCTATTTATAATAAATGGATTCCTATATACCTATTTTAGATCCATCGGGTAGTATCGTACACTATCTTGCACGATCCATTTTCCCCTGAATATTTGAAATGCATAAATAAATGAAATATCAGGGTGATTCCCATAAACGCAATCCTACGAAGAGTTTGCACTTCACGCTTTTTTTTGTGAAACTGCATTCTTATTTAACTCCTTTGCTCCGCATATCATCAGACTTTGGAATGTTCAAGTCCAAAAATAGTTCTATTGTTTTTTTTCTGTCAACCTATTATTAACAGTGGTAGAGCTACACTGCAGTTTACTTCTAGCTGCAGAAAGAATGGGTCAGGTCGACTGGGGTAGGACGACGCCCTCACAGAATACCGGCGTAAAATA
Source organism: Teinopalpus imperialis (assembly GCA_029286865.1). Taxonomy (NCBI): domain Eukaryota; kingdom Metazoa; phylum Arthropoda; class Insecta; order Lepidoptera; family Papilionidae; genus Teinopalpus; species Teinopalpus imperialis. Next base: position 25,299 of record JAGSMU010000087.1, on the reverse strand, counting down.
GCAGCATAATGCTGCTGTGTTTCGTCCGGTGAATGTAGGGATCCGGAGACCTTTATTACTGGCGACGAGGAATTTCATTTCAGTCCTCAAGGGTGGCAACGCATCTGCATTGTAAATCTTTGCGCAAACACAGAGACACTGACTTATTGTCCCCTTCTCATTCCGATGCATCCTAATGCAAGTACAATAAGATAGGCAGGAGATTTAGATGCAGCGTCAACAACTTTCTACAAAAACAATTTGTGCACAGATATTGGCCCTCGGCTGGGAATAGAACCCAGCATCCGCAACGTCAGTAGATACGCAGCCAGATACTCTAATCATTGCCACGCGGCCGTCAAAGAACCTAATGAGCTCAATATACAAAATAATATTTAACTAGTACAAAATTTTAAATCATTGTGTATTGTTTTTTAATTTATTCTCATATAAATTTCACAAAAACCTAAATTTAGTAAGACCGCGAGGTACAGCTTCATATCCACCTTCCAACTGATGTTAATATTATAGTGCCGTGAGTACGCAAATGTAGAAACATCCCTAACACGACGTAGTTGCATACAATGAGATCGTGGAAAGATTGGCATGCAAGTATTGTTAGTGACACATTTTATATAGATCAACTACCGAACACCACCAATTGGTGTTGCCAAAATATTAGCTGTGAATGGGAACTTCATACAGGTTCAACCCCACAACATCCACCCCCAAATTTGTAACTCGTTACTCTAGAAAGACTGACTGATGCGGTAGTATTAATGGTAACATTTTATGCCATTAAGGACGCTCAATTTTTGTAATGATAATTACAGATAAATAATTTTTTAATAACAATTAAAAGTTATTATTTCTTTCCGTTCGAAATTCCCACGTGCTTAGTTCAGAAACCATATTACACTACAGGTCATTGTAAATAAATATTTATTTGGAAATCGTTTCTCCGGTACACAGAGAGAAATAAATACCATACACTACGGATATGTAATAATTCGCTTTCAAATTAAGTAAATTGGTTTTCGATTGTAATACAACTTTCACATTTAAAATCTTGGGCTACGCTCAACGTTGATGCTTATTGCTGCATTTTGATTGAGTTTTTGTTTTAAAATCACATCTATTGAGATTTTTGAATATTATTTTTAATATTGCATTGTGTATTGTATAAATTGAAAATTGCAATTAGATATCGTAAGAGTATTTTTTATATTTTTGATCATGAAATGTTGAAAGCCAGAGTTAGTTTATAATTGTACAAACATTAAGTGGTTTGAAATTCAGTATTCTTAGGTTAAAATTCATCACTAACACACAAACTTTTATAGTGCACCAGTAAAGTTTAAGAGAGATTGATGGGTATCTTAGGACAACAATGTTACGTTACAGCTTCTCTGTAGCTGCAGTATGAATACGTCGTCACCACCGAGAAGACACGACTCCCTTACAAAATAGCAACTTAACTCTGTAATAATAATAATGTTTCAAAGGGATGTTGGGATCTAATTATAGGGATTAGGTATTCCAATTGGAAACTCATGGGTGCATCGCTCATCTAGCTCAGTATGGAAGACCATCATTGTTCACCGTCGATCAGTTTAACTGTGTGCTCAATTGTCAATCTAAATATGATTTAAAATTTTTCCTTGTACTGTATAATTTACGTTAAAAGGGCGACGTTGCCAAACCGTTGACCGGATGACGTGCGCCCTACCGAGACCGATCCAACACAGTAAAATACTTTAGGGGAATTAAAATAAGTAAAATGCCTTCTCTTCCTTGTTTCACGTTACTTAATTTTATTGCTCGTGACTGCCTTCTACTATCTTATTATATATAATCATACGTCTTTTATTTTGAGTAGACGAAGTTATCAAGTACGATACGAATCGAATCAAAATGGGACTGTGTCTTCATGTTTTTTTACCTTCAATAATTATTTAAAGTGTTTAAAGTAGTAAGTAATGTCGGTTTTAACTCATAGAAAAAACACATTTTTGAAACAGTTAGAATAAAACTTTGGTAAGCGACTTAAGTGAGTATATGCTTGTTCGATGTGTTGTATTTCTATCCCCACTATTTTGTCTAATACAATGTATCGAAACTATTAAGGCGTATATTGTCTGATGCCGTTATGTTACATATCTCACCCCATATAGGAAAAATAGAATTGAAACATGGTATTCATAAGTTTAGTATAATTTAATTTTACTTTTTTCCCTCCAAATCTGTTTAAAGTTCTATGAAACTGAGATATGGTGATTTTGGCTTTTCCAAAACTAGTCTAGTCTAGTATTTCGGCTTTATAACGTCCATCGCTTCGATTCGATTCAAGTATGATAAATAAAATCGTCAAAACAGTATATTCTTATATTCATAGTATTTTTAAAATGTACTATTATACATCTTACTACTAGTACGTATATTATAAAATGATGGGGTCTTTAAATAACGCTATAATATTGTATAATGCTTGATAATGTTTGAAGTTATTATATTATAAATATAATTATGAAGTAATTATACATGAATATTAAAAGTGAGTTTACACGTATAATAAACATGTAAAAAAGAATAAAGTAATATATAGCAACATGCCCACGATTACAAAGATATTCTTAAATTTCAAACATAATAAGATTCTTCATCAAAAAACAGGTCTACGCTGACGCCGCTAACATACGCATATTTCTTCCTTCAATTTAAAGAAGATGGTCTTCTGGTTAAGTACCATCAACAGAACATCAACTGAAATCAAAGAACATTAATATCTTTTAAACAATTTATTAATGATTCTTTGGTTATTGTTGTTTTATTTTTGAGTACTATATATTTTATTAAAATTTCCTAGCATTGTAGCGCCATAGCTTTGAAATAAATTACCGTAAAATAAACCTATCTCACTCGTATACCCTACAGGAATATGTCATTTCGAAATGGCATGGGTTTGAGATAAATTAATAATTAATTTAACGCGTAGACAAAGCATAATTAAAATTTTTAGTTTCAGTCAAAACAATAAACATACATGGAACCTATGGAATAATGAAAAAAAAATATAAATGTATAAAATTCTGAATGCTATTTAAACGTAAAACATAAAACATGTACACTTCGGGCCGTTTTTTGGTGATCAAAATCATCCGGTGTGCAGATTATTGTCTAGGAAGTTTTGATATCTTACCCAACTTAACAGTGGTAGATCCACACTACAGCTTGTTTCTAACTACATCATGAATGAGTGAGCTCGAGGGACTACGCCCCAACAGAATACCAGCGTGAAATAGCAGCATAACGTCATTGTGTTCGTCATCGTACGATGAGTGCAGGGACTCGTTCGACAATGCATGTGTATCTAGAATCCTTGTTGGCAGTGGACATAGATGACATTAACCTAGCGTGTTCATCAGCCTATTCGTTTACTTACTCGTAATAATGATTTCAATTTTTGTGATGGTTAGCCAATTTGTATAGAACTCGTATACGGTTCACGATATTTAAACAGAATGGAGAAATAAATTCTTAAATTAACGCAGCCTTACTAAATAAATGTAATAAATTTAGTGCTTACTTTATAAGGCCACGTTCATATCATTCCTAATTGTGAATTTTACTTTTAAATAATGTCTTAATTACTTATAATGATTTTACAATCAAAATGACCACAGTTTACGCATTTGTTCTACCACAAGGCAAGCCTGTCAACATAAGAACAGCTGATCTACATTGAACTAAACCATGCAGAGCAGAACAATAGTAAAAAAAAAGTATTTAATATTAAATTACTCCAAGCTAAATTAAAATTACGTGCTCTCAGAACAATTTTTTAAATCATTGGGGGTGACATAGGTTCTGGTTAACACCCGTGATATTCACCGTTCACCTGATAGTAATGACCGCGGCTAATGACATCTGAACCCATCCTCAACAAAGATTCAAGATGGACATGCGTTGGCCATGACCCTTGAGGATTGCCTGACCTGAGATTTCATATTTTGTTATCTGTAATTGAATCCCCGCGTTATGCTCTGCTCTCTTTGCGCTTTTACTTTATTGCTACAAATAAAATTCTTGTTATGTCCATTTATTATATTTTTATGTGGAAGAGCCACACTGTAGATATAAACTATCACCTCGACCAGGGAAGGACTTAACAAAAGATGTTTAAACGAGGTTTTAAACCAACAAAACGAAAGGTGAGACATCGTATCTGCGATTTGATTTATGTGATTATGATAATATTGTCATTGCCAATGGGAATCATTTATATACGATGAATTGTGTACTAGTTTGCTTTTCAAAAAAATATTATTTTATAAATTGCAATTTTTTTAAGTTTTACTTATAACATCGTCACTCTTTAAATGTATTTAAAGTTTCTCGACTCATATTATCGAATGTGTTAAACAAGTATCCAATAAAATATTAACTTTACCCTTCACCTTGTAACCACACAACATTCCAATTCCGATAGCAATTTCGTGAATATCGTAAATCCCCAAGGACCAGCTCCGCTTCCATCATGACGATATCTTATCTAACGGAACGCGAGACCTAAATCAGGGTCTTGACTTATTACATCACATTCCTTACGTAGTGATGTGACAGACGTCATAGCATACACATAGTATTACTGCTAATATAATAAATATCACCATTATTACGTGCATTGAAAGACTATTTTGCATTATATTAAGTAAACTAAGCTGCATTTTAAGTTGGCGAACAACAAAAGGCATTTTATCATTCGTGTACCTTTCTCAAATATTGGTTTAGGTTTCAAACTTCAAAGAAATTTTACAATGATACGAAATTAACTATTTTATACTAAAGTTTTATGAAATATTTATATAATATATAAATATATATGTATATATACATATGATATACATGCTACATAAAACTTTACTCTTCAATTCGCAAATTTCGTATATATACGAAATACATATATATAGTTCGGTGTCGGACGCTCCGTGTTCCTCATTTTCCAAGTTTTTATATCTTTCCGAGCAGTTTAAAGAATTTACAGGGCGAGATTAAAGTTTATTTATGACTCTTATTTTGAATCAAAACAATCGTATAAAGAAACATTTCTTTTTCAAACAAAAATGGAAGATAAAGGTGGCGGGTATTTGGATTTGTTGGCTTGTGAGTAGAGATATGTTACAGCCAGTTTCCATCTTGAGCAATATCTGGTCCACGAGCTTACATCATAAACATCAGCGTGAAATACACAATACTGATGTATTTCGAATCTGTTATGAGGCACTCCATCTCCACTACCCATATGCTGATCTGTATACTGTCTGTGTGTGATAATGATGATTCCTCACGTTATTCCTCGGTTTCTCAATTAGAATACACCACTACACTTTGCAGGAACTTTATATGTAACCCGTTGTGTAGTGATTAGATTGCGCTGGCGCTGTTACGGCTCTAGGATACCCACAACCATTCGAATATTCTTAGTAGAATATCTTCACTTGCATCTTTCTAGTTAAATAATAATTTTTATGTATTTTTTAAATTAATTTAAACACTTTTATTATTCTTAGGAGAGTGTCTTGACTTCCATCTTTTATTTGGTTTTACAATGATTACCTATATTTAATTTACTAGATATTAATAATTACTATGTATTTATTTTTTTCATTTAAACAACAATTTTAGCTCGCGTACCGTTAATTTAGACGCTGAACTACCACGACTCCAAATATAATTGCAGGAAGTAGTAGCTCTAGATTACCTTTTTTTTAAAAATAAGAATATTAGCAATCCTATTAATTAACATTGCTAATATTCCGGTTAACCACTCCAACTAAGCTGAAAATGTTTGTGCTAGGAGATGGTTCACGATAATAATCTAATAGTGGATTCGAACCTACGACCTAAGATTCGAAGACCGTATCCTGAACCATTAAGCATTTGACGCTATCTTTTACTAGAATAAAATAAATACCACAGGTTACACTTATTTAATCATGTTATTTGCGGTGTCGAAAATACATTTTTATTACATATGTACATATGGGTAATTTATATTTTGAATTAAGTTTAGAATACACGTACTTATCCGAACAGAGCATTTGTCTTACATCGAAAGCTCCGTTTAAAATAACCGATTTACACAAAGCACAGACCGCGCCGTTTCCTCGCCACGTCGAAACTTTTACAATTATACTAAGCATCGTTTAAGCGGTGAAAATATATATATAAATATATATATATATATATATATATATATATATTTATATACGTTCTCAACCTGGAAAGATAAGATGGAATATCCTCACCATGGATCCCTCATGGACACATCATACGAAACACACAAACCCCTTCGTGCTACTCCAAGAAACAAACTGCAGCGTGAATCTACCACTTTTTTATATAGAGAATATGTATGTATATATAAATAAATAAATAAACTCTTTAGTGTGTCGGACTTTAAATACTTTCAACAATAAAGTTCCAAAATCAGTGTACTTGTTTAATAGCAATCAATTATTTAAAAGAAAATTGTAATCATGCATTGATCACACATATTTGAAGCATTACGATGACGAAAGATTTACTAGTGCCACTAAATTAGTTTCTCCTGACTTAAATCTCCAATCTCTTCCATAATAGTCAAATACACTCAAGCACAAGTATACATAGATATATAAAAACACACTCTTATTCACACACACATATTCTTGTCGTCACTTATGAGGAATTGCTCGTTTTAATATGGAAGAGATCACCTGTTCTACATAAAAAAAATACATCAACTGCGCACAGCGTTCGCGTAAACCGAGAAGCCACTCGCTCGACATATTCTACTCTAGTCATTTAAAAAAAAAGACATAATAGGAAAGTAATCTTTAAAAATCAGAAACTTAAATAGAATCTTAATGAATATCAAATGAAAACTTGCTCAAAATAAACACATCTCCACGCACTGCCAATTAGGGAAGCAATTTCAAAACAAAACAACACGAAAACTTAGTCTTAAACAAATTTCGGAGGTAAACACCCTTTGTCATACGTCGGCTCGTGTTTATTAAAGGAAAAGCTCAAGGCTTTCCACTCCTGGCAACTCCAGGAATGAGCTTGAGCAACTTTAATAGCTTGTACTTAAGTTGAATTAGGTTGATGATATTGTGCTCTATATTTATTTTATAGTTTATATAATGTTTTAGTGTTATATTCATTTCCTGTATTTACACGAAAACTACTAATTTAATATATCGAATTTAGTTAAATAATTTCTTAAACTAGGCATCATTAATAACCTTGTTTATAACGGACCAACTTCATAAGAAATGCCGCGGAAGCTCGTGTATAAAGTTATGACGTAACCGTAACTTGAGTTGGCGGTACCGAGGAAATTGTTACAATTTTAAGTGCTTGTTTACCAAGGCGGTGATGGTGAGGGACCTGTTATTTTGAAATTTGATTGAAAATTGAAAAATCTGAAAAACTACTAATTGATCCTCGACAATTCTGTATGTGTGCAAACAAAGCCCTCCTCCAACTGTGACCGTTTCTCTCCTTCATTGGCCATCCTGGTCCAACCTGTTACGGTATTTATCTCATCAATCCATCTTATAGATAATAATAGTTTTCTCGTTTCCTTTCCCTGTATCTGTTGAACTAGTGCACTAAACTATCCGTTTTTATTGCCCCAGTGAATTTTCTCTTTCCATGGCTCTTTGGCACATTATAACTTTAATGATGGACCAGCTTTTTCATCCATATGTGAGTAAACGTATTACGTTACGACATCAATTCGCCCTAGCCAGATGTAAAATCTCTTGTATCTCGTTTGATGTAATTGGACCTTAAATATATTTTTAAAAAAATAGGAAGAATATACTAACATTTCCTCGAGATAAAACCAAACCTATCAGTGGAAGATAACGAGAGAGGTCTTGGTCAACCGATGGTTGGATAACCGTCATAGTATAACGGAGTCAAATCTTACAATCTGATCTCATCTCTTTGTACTAACAGCGGTAGACCTGCATTGCAGTTTGTGTGACAGGGGTAGGACCACGCCCTCATTGAATACCAGAATAAAATAGTACCATGATGTTGCTATATTTCGTCTGATGCAAGGATCCGGAGACCTTTATTACTGGTGACGAGGCGTTCCATCTCACTCTACAAGGGTGACAATGCAATCTGTATTATGATTCCTTATCAAGGATGGATGTAGATGTCATCGGCCGTAGGAATCACTGCCACACACATTGCCATCAGGTCAACTGTGTGCTCGTTTGTTACTCTAAAATTAAAAAAAAATGTAAAATTAAAGCTATTAATAGTGGACGTCTTTACCAAAGCGAGAATTACGTTTTTACATTTATAATCACAACTGCGCAACGTGTTGATTACTCTTTCAAGTTGTGTCAGATATTTTGTGACCGCCTTGTGGATAAACTGTACTACTTTAAAGAAAAAAAAACTGTGAGTGCTCTTCAACTTAAGTCTTTATTCCTGATGATCACAATTAGAAACTAATAGTTAGTTTTTATCGTGAAGGAAAAGACTATTGTTAAAGTTTAATTTTAAAAGTACTAACTACGGACGTTAGTGTTGAGCTTACAATGAATTGTTTGACAAGTGATTATTAGTTCGCGCATCTTCATTTCTCCAGTCCCGAGTTGATTAAAGAATTAAGTTTTCATTTAAAAATAAACAAGTTTGTCTTCGAGTTATTTGAATTTTTCTTAGTATATATTATCATCAAAGCCTATCAATATTCCACTGCTGAAAATATCTCCAATAGATTGCCACAAAGCATCACCTTCCTTTCATCCGCCACATGCATCCTTCTGTATTCTGTTGATGTTTGTGCTGTTAGCCTATGCGAGCATACAGCTTCATCTGGTACAGGGCTCGATCAGGGTGTCCGTGAGCTAGTTGTTCGTGTTGTCTTACTTACTGTAAAGTGTTCGTTATCCTATAGAGCGTGTCTAGGCTGCGTAACTTCTATTTGTCACCGAAGTTAACTATTTGATTATTCTCCAGATTCTCCAGTGTGGAGAATGGTGGTATCTATTTGCTGTCCGAGGATAGGTGTTACCCTGCCTCACAGACCTTGCCTCTGACGGTCGACACCTGTATCCATCAAAATCCCGCAAATTAGCATAGATCTGTTGTGATCGTCTCCAACTAGTGGGGGTTAAAACGAATAGTTCAATTTCTCACAATTTTAAATGTGTAGTTTTCTTAATTATTTTATAAATACATACAAATAAGTACAAAATGTTTACCATAATCTTTTAATTTTTTTTTCTTCAAAATAGTGTTTTTTTCAACAATTGTGTGATATTAGTCACTAGTCATCCTTGAAGATGACATGTTCACCAGACGAAATCCTATAGCGTCATACTGCTATTTCGGTTTATGGTTTATAGCGTACACATTCCTGCTACAATTAGTTTATAATTGCTACATACAAAAAAATATATGTATTACGGCGCTAGAGAGATATACAGAGAAAAGAAACACAAGTTAACATATTTAGAAGAAAAAATAAATAAATCCAACGCCTTTTTTTATTCACACTTATAGTTCACTGCAGCCTTCGCACTGGGCAAGCCTGTACCACGATGGCTAGTTACGAATAATTTTTTTTTTTAAATTTTAACACCTGCACGTTCTTTATATCGTTAAGAGTAGTAAAAATAATCTTATGACTATTATTTTTTGGTATATTTCAGTTTATATAAATATATAATTGTTAATTAATGTACTCACATTATAAATGACTCACGTCATGTGAGTAGTCGTTCATATAAAATCTAAAAGCTGAAAAATTACTGAAACGTAGCAAAGAAAAAAAAAGTAGAAAACGTCCGTGCAAAAATTAGAAACAAATTTGGCTGTACCTAAAGAGGTAGAAGATATAAAGATATCTTCTATCATATTATATATATGTATACATTATTCTTATGAAACATTGTTTTTTCTACTTTTTTCTTTAACACAAAACCATTAACAAAAGTAGGAGATATTATAGAGAAGAAGGATTTTCTTGTTACAAAATCTAAGCTTAATCTTTAATCTTTTTTTATTACATTCAGATTAACAAACGAATACACGAGTTCACCTGATGCTAAGTTATTCCTGCGGTCCGTGCCATCTACATTCATCCTTGACAAGAAAACATAATGCAGATGGATTGTCGCCCTTGAGGACTGAGATAGAATGCCTCGTAACCAATAATAAAGGTCTCCGGATCCCTATATCCAGACGAAACACAGTAGCATTGTACTGCTATTTTACGCTCGTATTCTGTGCGGGCGTGGTCCTTCCCAGTTGAGCTGACCCATTCATTCTGCAACGTAGCTCTACCACGTAAAAGGTTTTTGTATTTAGAGAGTGTCTGAGGAATCAGCTGTCGCCAGCGGTGTTTCGGAACCGATACGACTTAGGGGCCTTCAAGAAAAGAGCCCACACCTTTCTTAAAGGCCGGAATCGCTTTTGCGACTCCTCTGGTGTTGTGGATGTTCACGGGCGGCTATGATCACTTAACATCAGGTGGGCTTATGCTCGTTTGGGCCTATTGAAAACTAGACAAATGAGCGCACAGTTCACCTGATGATTAATGATTTCTGCGAACCATGACACCGACATTCATCATTGATATAGATGGGTTGTCGCTCCTGAGAACTGACATTAGAGAGAAGGATTACCTGATCACCGGATCGTTACACTCACCAGACAAAACGCAGCAGCTTTCTGCTGTTATGTGACGCTGGTATTCTGCGGTTCTTCAGTCGTGTTCCTGCCCCTGTCTATCCAACCCATAAATATGGCCGTAAATTTGATACCTTCTACCATATTCGAAGATAAATAATAATAAATTATAATTATAGAACAAGTTTTTATTCTTTAACATAAGACGATTTTATAAAGGACGATAAAATTTCGATGTCAATAGCTTGGAGACAATTAGTTTTGACAGCTATTGATTATACTTATAAAGTTCAAAATTGAAATTAAAAATCATAAAATTTCCATTCAAATGCAACCAGCGAAGGGTATTGCATAAGCTTATAATAAATTGTTCAACGGGTACTTATTAGTATGCATGATTTTTATTGTAATGTTCCGATCTGCACTATTAACAAATAGATTTTTAATTAAAACTTTTCAAAGCGCCTCCAATCTTTTGTTATATTCAATAAGGTGGCAAATATTGGGAGTTTAAAAATAACCATCAATACTGCAGTTGAAAATATAGTAGTTTAGTATGACAATATTGAATCCGTGATAGACTAAACTCTCATAGAATATCCGTGTAAAAAACCATAACTCTTTAAAAAAGGAAAATTAAAATTACATCCTGTATATGTGTATTGTTTCTTTACTTTTCCTTCCAAATCTATATTATCTACCTGTATTACTTACTTATACAACACCCTCTAGAGTTGACTCCTTTGCCCAGAGGTGGGATCTATATATAATACTAGGTAAAGATGATCGTATGCTATGGAGGTTAGAGTACTGCGCTCATATGCATCAATACCTTAATTCCTCCTGGAAGATGGACATCCAAAGCCACGCATCATCAGGAAGAACTGCATGCTATTTGTCGCTAGGGTTTGCAATTATAAATGATAACATTATGATTTTTTTATTGTATTTATGGTGCTAAACGAACACACAGTTCACCTGATGGTAAGTTACATCCAATGCCATCCTCGATAAGTAATCTTAATGCAGATGCGTTGTGCACCGCTCAGAATGAAGATGAATGCTAAGCTGATGGTGCCTCGCTTGTGTGTAAGGGTCTCTGGATCCCTTCGCTCACCAAATGAAACACAGCGGCGTTATGCTGCTGGCATTATGTTGGGACGTTGGCCCTCCCCAGCTGAGCCAACTCATTGATCCTTGTGCTAGGCGTTAACTGCAGTGTTATTCTACCATTGTTAAAATTCACATGAGTTAAAAAAAACATCGGAGGCTACTAATTTTTTAATTCAGAATACGTAAGCGAGTTGAAACCCAAACCCTTATTTCTGTCTATGTAATGCAACTTTCCTCATATTACTAAATTAATAAATTTTACAAAACGCTCTAATGCTTTCTACAAATTTAAATAAAACGCGGCCTCAAAGTCTCTATCACAAAGGCATAAGGACTGTTAAACTGTCTTATTTGCAGTCTGATAAATTGTTCAAGTATTCGTTAATGGTCGTTAGGCATAAAATATTTGTTTACGACGCCATTTTGTTTATTAATAACGCAATGCCTCACGGTGAGCAAGTTTTAAATTAATTGCTTCGTAAAAGTTGTTTTATATAATTTTAGGGGTGACAATCGGGCACACAGTTCACCTGATGGTAAGTCATAATTACGGCCTACTTCCATCGCGTTGTCACCCCTGAGGGTTAAAGTTAAACAGTAGTGCTATGCTACTTTTTAATGTTGGTATTACGTGAGGTGTTCAGACGGCTGTTCCATGGTCGAGCTGATGAAAACATATTGTAGATACGAAGAACCTTTTATAATAGTTGGCAAACGTGCAAGCAGCTCCGCAATACCAGAGCAGTGACAGATGCCGGCCATTAAGAAAGGTGTGCGCTCTTTTCTTGAAGGTCTCTAAGTCGTTTCTGTTCGGAAATACTGCTGGCGACAGCTGTTTCTTTTCACTCGTGATGTACGATGTTTAAACTCAACGGCAGGAATTAATCCGAACAACTCCAAACCACTCCCCATTGCAAATTCAGTAAAAAATGTATAGAGCTACAAGATCTCTTCACAATGCCAATAAATCAAGGTGATCGGAAAACACCTGGTCATCGACGGCTCGTGCCCCTCTCCGTTGAATGCGGTCAAATAGAAGTAGCTGATACTTGCGTGCTCCGGCCCAGAAATGAGAACAGCACTCCATATGAGGCTCAACTTGCGCTTTTAACTATGTTCTATCTCTTACCGTCTCTTACGTTACATTAATATTGGGTAGAAATAATCTATTTCATTGGGATTCCATTCTAGAATATAGGTCGTGAAGCATGGATCATTTGTGGTAAAGCCATGCCACAGCGTGTTCATAGCTGTGCCATGAATGGGTCGCCTCGACTGGGGACCACGCTCTTAGAATACCAGCGTAAAATACCAGCATAATGCTTACGACTGGTGGGTGTAGAAAGCCAGAGACCCTTTGATTGTTTAATGCATTCCCTCGTCCGTCCTCAGTGGTATCAATGCATTTGCATTATGATTCCTTATCGAGTATGAATGTGGGTCTCATGGACCGAAGGAATCACTTACCAACAGATGAATTATGTGTTAATTTATCACCCTAATATTATATAAAATGGAAAAAGCTCTTTCTAATAAAGCTTCAGTAAAAAGCTCTTGCTGAGTAATAACCCATTGATAATAAGTAGATTATCATCATTCGGGATTATCTGATAGTTTTTCTGACATGAATCGGTCGTCAAAGTGTCAATACGTGTATTACCACGAGGTAGCCGAGTAAAGTCATATCTTTGAGTATTATTTTCGTGGTTGTCTGCAAATCAAACGGGAAAATGAAGCCAAAAATGCTCTTACGTGCTTTCCCAGTGTTCATTTATAATACATAATTATTCCCTATTAATTATGTTTTGCTACTTAATAATAACAGTATTAATAAATACGTTCTAACTCTTATACATTATTCATTAATGTATGAATTATGGGAAATGAAAGTGGAAGCCACGTGCGACGTTATAAATGTGAAGGGTTGGGCAGAAAATTATCGATATCAAATAATGTCACAAAATTTTAAGACCTAGGACAATTCATTGCCCCATCTCGTCATAACCTACATCTATCTATTAACATGTATTATGTTTTTGGCTGGGGGTACGGGTAAAATTCGCGCGTTCACTTTACTTTACCTGCAGCCGAATTTCTGATAAAATTATTTCAAATGGTGCGTTCGCACATTCACTCGTTCGCACCTTTATTTATAATTGTACTTATGTTAGGTGACTGATAAGAAAAATCATCATATCTGTTCTTAGTCAAAAATAAAAATCAATGAATTGTGTTGAATTTTTAATTTCTGGTTGTGAGCAGAAATTATTTAAAGTACATCAGCATCATATATATGTGACAATTACGAACAGGCCATTAGGGTCGAAAGCAATACACATACGGGAAAAAAATCAAGGATCACCAAAATTTCACTATACTAACATTTATTTATCTTAACAATAAAGCAATCTAACATTTTTAATCATCAAAAGATTGCCTACTAGCAAACAGACGCGTTTCGCCCAAAAAACATTACTTTTTCCTATTCATTTATAATCATTTATTAACCAATTAGAAATTGTCTTCTTAGAATTGAAATCTGTAAGAGAACTGATCCTTTGTCTTAACTCAAACAGTTTAGTGCTTTTTTTTTATTTTGCATACAAACTCTTTTAAAATCTTTGTTATTTGTTATAAACAGTTTTTATTCTGGAAATGTATGATCCTCTATACATTTTCAATCAAAAATCTTTGATAAACGTTACCAGAAAGTCAGTCAAAAATCATTTCACCGCCACTGTCAACAGCAACCCTATACCTTGCAGGGCTTGTTAGCCCGACGGGTGCCCCGCTACGTGGCCCACAAGCCGGCTTTGTGTTGGGAACTCCTGGCGGCCGATTGGCTGGTTGGATTATAGGTATGATATCTGGACGTATACTTTGGGCTTGAGAAATAATTATGCTAAAAATCTTCAAACTTAATTTGGTGTCGGAAGACTAGAATTATTTTAACTGATCTAACAAAATTAATTTCGTTGGTTTTAATAATTAATAATGAGTCTGATTACTCACTTTGGAACTTGCAGTAGAAATATACTGCAGTTATAAAAAATATTGAAATAAATTGGAACACCCTTTGGAAAACCGAATGGTGATTTAAAATTCATTCTGTAATTTGTAATTTTTAGTTAAATTAAATAAATTGGTCAAATTGAACCAACTTCATTGAAAACAATTGCTTCAAACGTGAGTGATTTGCATTCACCTCTTGAAGAATTCTCCTGTCTTTCTTCATCGAATCTAAAACTAAACTCCCACGGCAAGTTGACTCGGTTTTATAAAACAATAATCACCTAGCCCCGTTCAGATAAGCCGAAGTGTGGTAAGGCCTAACTAAAACAAGTAGTCCCATTTAGAACCCGTTCTTGGAGTGGGTAAAAAACGTTCCAAATCCTTAATTAATGCACGTTTTAATTTAAAAAATGTTAGAACTTTGACATTTTTTCTATTTTTTGTAAATGGCATGCGCATCTTTCGCATCGATTACAGTACTGGTCTGCTCGTATCTCAATACCCACACTAGGACGAACAATTTGAGTAATTCAAATGTTGATTGTCATATTGTGGACGATGCCTCTATCTGTTCGGGTGACCGAAACAAAGCCCACTTTCTATTGCTGGATTGCGAAGAAAAAACCCTTTTGTCAACACTATTTAATTCTATTTTAAAAGAGATTCTACAATTGTTAAAGATTCAAAATTAATATGAAATTAACATAATAACACAAGTACAATGTTCAAACATTTATTGAAAATTTGTGCTACATAAGCATATAAAAATACACAATAAATATTAACTTAGCCACAAACTAAAATATTAAACCAGCTAATTTGCAATAATACTTTTGTTTTATCTGTAACTTACTTTACTCGTTGCTTTTTTTATTCTTAATAATGGAATGTAAATTTATGCTCGATAAGTACATAAAAATGCACTACATTAAAATTATTTCGAAATTTTTTTTTAAAAAGGAAAAAGATACATAACACATACGAATATGTAATAAGCTTCTAGCACCTAAAAGTTTTAATCTATCTTGTAATGTTACCTATTAAAAATATTGGCCATACAAAAAGTTCAGGTAACCTTTTTGTACATCTTTTCAGTTTAAATTAATCTGCCACTAATTTAGAAATCAAGGTTTTTAATTAGTTCTTGTATTTTTACATAATTATAATCTAAAAGTAAGACAAAGTAAATGCTGAAAGTAAATTACCAATAATCGTAAAATAAACATACAACTAATCCACATAAAACATGAGTAAAGAGAAAGAAACAATACTAACTAAAATAAATCAGACTTAAAAAGATTAGAACAAATCCGTGGTTTGCTAAGTGTCGATGTTTCTATGTCAAAACGGACTAAATGTCTCTATCAGAGATTCTTAAAAGGATTAATAGTTATAGGACTATTTCGTTTATATATTTATATATATAAATTTATATATATATATATATATATATATACATATATATATGTGTGAAATGGGACAGTTATTGCAGACTGCTGCAATGGCTGTCCTTCCTTCTCCAGCACAAGTGTATTGATATCACGTTTCCGACCAAAGAACGAGGCAACTTGACTTCTTCCTTTCTTTACCTTAGTTGGCCGATCCTCAAAAGGAAACATCCATTGAGCAGATTGTCATTTGGTTTCGGGTTCGTAGCAATATATCCAGCTTTCATGGTGATGAAAGTTATTAGGATATATTGCTACGAACCTGTAACCAAAAGATAATCGGTTCAATTGCTGTATGTAACATCGTCGTGTGTGACGATGTCAAGTACAACATTCGAGTCACCTCGAGAAGTTTGAACTTTTAATGTTCCGTTAACATTTTGCGACACCGGTCCATACGAGTCTTCGGCCAAAGTATGGGGGAATCCATCTAGTGCAAAGCTTCCTGACGCCTAAATGTTCGTGTAATATTTTTTGTACTTAACTCATACGAATGCCTAAGCTTGCCCGCACCTGCTGGAAGGTCACTCTCTTATCTTCCTCTATCATTCGTCGCACAGGACTGATGTTACCTTCAGATGTCAACACTCATTAAACCAAAAACAGTGGCGCGAGATGGGGCTTCACAATTAAATGCCAATCGAAGTCTATCATAGCTTTGTTGTTGATTGAGACCACAATATAAGTCCTAATAAATCATGGACCGAAAATTTTCCCGAGAATGAATTTATTTTGGGGTGTAACATGAATTTAGGAATTGCTGCCAATTTACAAAAACAAAAGACAAATGAATGCAATATATCACATTAGGTAACCAAAGAGTTCTTTAATCGCAATATAAAAGAAGGTTTCATTGCCAATGTTTCTAACTGGCCGGTTCTAAAAACTTTCAGTGCCACCCACGTCAAACCAATTGACTTTCATAACTTTATTAATCAAATTAAGGAAAAGTTTGAGGATATTTATAAAATTTCTAATAATTTAAGGACAAGAATAATCCGCTATAAATAAGCGGCTAAAAATATACTTTTCTATTACGGTCCGGCACGTTATAAGTCTAAGTATAACTGTATATTTATAAAGTTCGAAAGTAATTCGAAACGGTATACATGCGTCATTCTCTTGAAGATATACAGATAAAAAATATTATAGATAAACGACATGAACATGTGAAAATAGTTTATTTTTCACCGGTTTCTTGGCTTACTTTATGTATTACATTTTACATTCAAACAGTGGTAGAGCTAAGCTGCAGTTTTCCAGCTGTAGAATGAATGTGTCAACTCGACCGGGGAAGGAAAATACCAGCGTAAAATAGCAGCATAATGCTGCCGTGTCTCGTCTGGTGAGTGTAGAGAATCACTTACCATCAGGTGAACTGTGTGCTATTTTGTTACTCTCAATGTAATATAAAGTAGATTTTTAAAAAAAATTACTTAAAAAAATATAATTTTTCTCTGTAATGTTATAATTTAAACTTTTTTCAAGTTAGAGATTCACAAATCATAACTTTACTAAAATACGTATCACGTTTATTAAAATATAATTATTTTCATAAGGTTCACGAGGGAACTATGTAAGAATGACTAATTATAGGCTAATAAGACAGTTGAGTTAGGTACGCCACACGCTTCGTGAAATCCGTTAATATATTATGCAATACTGCAATCCACAACATGTCATCTATACAAATTTCTCAAACGCAAATAAACTAATTCGAATAAGCCAAATCTCAAACGTAAGAACGTTACATGTGATGCAAAAGGAAAAACTAATTTTTTTATATATTTTTGGTATGATAAACACACATACCTGATGATGAGTTAACCTAATGTTAGTCCTAACTTTGAATATGGATTTTTGGGTGAACAAATAAGCGTACAACATCTGCCCATTATTCGTCTAAAGGATTTATAACGGTGATGTGTTGTCATCTTTGACAATTAAGATAAAATGCCTCGTAGGTAATTAAAAATTATTTAATTCATCGAAACGACACAACATAGAAGTGGTCAGTTATATATCATAAGTCCTCCACGATTGAACTGTACGAAGCACGAATATACTACTAGTTTTAGCTGTATCAAGGCTATATCACATTAAATACTTCAACATGTAATGATTGATTGATATATTACTAAATTATTATAACAACAAATTAAACGTTTTGAAATGGCTGAGAAAATAATGCAGTACATTCGTTAAATACAATTATCGAATAGCTATTAAATGTGTAAACTTATATTATCCAATAGTTTCTACAACAATAGTGTAGAGAGCCTACGGCAATAATGGTCAAATCATGACTGATTGTAAAACGGTTCGTAGATTTTTTATAAAAAAAAGAAAGAACAAACGATGGCCACGTAAACACGTTGCCATTGTCACGCGAGACGTTTAAAACATTGCAATATAATTCAAAGAGTGTCGCCGTTACTGATATTTTTATCTTTATCACCAAGGTTGAACAAAACAACAGATTATAATGATCGATCAGTCAAAACATACCATGGACTTTTTTTATACTATTAGTATAAAAAAAGTCCATGATAGATCAGATCGTCGGACATCCTCAACAAAGATTCAAGATGCACACGTGTTGTCACACTAAGACACAATTCCCCGTCGCTCGTGAATGGGTCATCGGATACCTACAATCACCGTACGAAACAGCAGCGTCAAGCTGGTATTCTGTGAGGGTCAGTGGGTCAGGGTCCGAAGATGGTTCAGTTCCAAGATGCTTAAGAGACAGTAGCATTATTTTACTATGAGCCTACGATAATGTATGTACAAAAAGGTGTTATGCTTATATTTAAAATTATTATTTTTCGGCGAAGTGAAATGCTAAGCAAAATAATAAAATAGAGGGATAAACTTAAATTAAATAAATATTTAATTTTTTTATAGTTTTCTTACTTATAATTTTAGATCAGAGTTCATACGACCTTTAAAATCAAAGGTCGTATGAACTCGGTGACGATCAAGCAATTTAAAATAGAACCAATCGAAGGTTTTTATATAGATTTAAAATCGCGTGACGATTTATTGCATGGTATTTTATGATAGTGTGTGGTTTACGCGAGTGGTTAAATGTTTTCAAAGGGGTTTGCTGTTGAATAGAAATGAGCGTAAGTACAACATTGATTCCGTACGATTCTAATAGCGCAATTAACCGATTATTTGACTCATGCTTAAAATTGAAGACGGTGTGTGTCGCTTAATGTTATTAATGTTGACGTTGCTACGTTCAATGAACTTTCATTATTTTAAAGTCTCTTTAACGGTTCTGTAACTTTTGATATTAAATATGTTTTGGTTCAAAAAGAAATATAATATAACATAGTTATAATAATTTTATATTTTAATTATTTATATTACAAGGTCGCTTCGCTTATGGGAAAAACTAAATTATATAATATTTTATTTCGTGGTAATATTTTAAATATTTATATAGATTTAAATGAACGTAAAAAGTGTACAAGTTATTTAAAATAAGGTATCTATTTAAATTATGATATTTATAGCAATATCGATGTAATTTTATGAGAATTCATAACTACCTAATTCTTTTTCTTGGAGTATTATACTAATATAACAATTAGAAATTCATTCAAATTAAATGTACAGTATTTTATTGGTAGCGGTTCGGCGGCCGAGCGCGGACTGAGAGCGGATAGCGGCGCGCGGGGCGGGGCGCGGCGCGGGGCGGTGCCACTTCCCCATACAACCACTGGCGGCCCTACCCGCTGTCACCGCTCCACACAACTGCACCCCCAGTAAGCTCATAACAATATCGCATTATTATTTAATTTGTAATCCATATCATATCACTCATTTTTAACTCAGAACGAAAGGGACAGGGAGAGCCTCCAACCACTAAAACATATTTTTCCATTCCTAAAACTGCGTAGTTGATACTTTGCATTGAACAATAACATTGTTAGCAAGTGTTATATTATTTCTTTATAAGTTTTAGTATAAAAAAATGGTCTAGCTACTTGACATGCGCGTGCGCAATCATCGCGCCGCCCATTACATCAGATTAGTAGAATAGAGAGCGAGAGAACGCCGTAGCGTTTTGATTGGTCGAGTCTCGAAGTCACTCGACGTTACTAGAATTCTATTCGTTCAATATAAAAGCGCGGCGGCCGGCGCGGCAAGTCAGAATTATTTGAATCACGACACAAAGCGGACGAAGAGAAGAGTTCGGTGTTTACCGAAGTTATCTTACAAGCGATTTAATATTATTTCTGCGTGTACAAGAAGAGTATATTTAAATGAAAATGGCAGCTATTGGAATCGACCTCGGAACGACTTACTCCTGTGTCGGAGTGTGGCAACACGGCAATGTGGAGATCATCGCCAACGACCAGGGCAACAGGACGACACCATCCTACGTGGCTTTCACCGACACGGAGCGACTGATCGGCGATGCGGCGAAGAACCAGGTGGCCCTCAACCCCAGCAACACAGTGTTCGATGCCAAAAGGTTAATCGGACGTAAATTCGACGACCAGAAGATCCAGCAAGACATGAAGCATTGGCCATTCAAAGTGGTGAGCGATTCCGGAAAGCCGAAAATCCAAGTGGAGTTCAAGGGAGAGACGAAGAGGTTCGCACCGGAGGAGATCAGCAGCATGGTGTTGACGAAGATGAAGGAGACGGCGGAGGCGTACCTCGGCAGCGGGGTGCGGGACGCCGTGATCACGGTGCCGGCGTACTTCAACGACTCGCAGCGTCAGGCCACGAAGGACGCGGGAGCCATCGCCGGACTGAATGTGCTGCGCATTATCAACGAGCCCACGGCGGCCGCTCTGGCTTACGGCTTGGACAAGAAGCTGACAGGCGAGCGCAATGTGTTGATCTTCGACCTCGGCGGCGGCACATTCGACGTGTCGATCCTGAGCATCGACGAAGGCTCCCTATTCGAAGTGAAAGCGACGGCCGGCGACACGCACCTGGGAGGTGAGGACTGCGACAACAGACTAGTGAACCACCTCGCGGACGAGTTCCAGCGCAAGCACAGGAAGGACTTGCGCTCGAACCCGCGCGCCTTGCGTCGCCTCCGCCCCGCCGCCGAGCGCGCCAAGCGCACGCTGTCCTCCAGCACCGAGGCCACCATTGAGATCGACGCCCTCTACGAAGGCATCGACTTCTACACGCGCGTCTCTCGCGCCCGCTTCGAGGAGCTTAATTCGGACTTGTTCCGCGGCACCCTGCTCCCGGTGGAGAAGGCGCTGAGGGACGCGAAGATGGACAAGGGTCAGATCCACGACGTCGTACTTGTAGGCGGCTCCACTCACATTCCGAAGGTGCAGAGCTTGCTGCAGCTTAACCTATCCATCAACCCTGACGAAGCTGTCGCATACGGTGCCGCCGTGCAGGCTGCGATCCTTAGCGGAGACACCCACTCTAAGATCCAGGACATATTGCTGGTGGACGTGGCCCCACTGTCTCTCGGCATCGAGACGGCCGGAGGCGTTATGACGAAGATCATTGAACGCAACTCGAAGATCCCGTGCAAGCAATCGCAAACCTTCACCACGTACTCGGACAACCAGCCGGCGGTCACCATCCAGGTGTACGAAGGCGAGCGTGCTATGACCAAGGACAACAACTTACTGGGCACGTTCGACTTGACCGGTATCCCGCCGGCGCCGCGCGGCGTCCCCAAGATCGACGTGACGTTTGATATGGACGCCAACGGCATTCTGAACGTGTCTGCCAAGGAGAACAGCACGGGTCGCAGCAAGAACATCGTGATCAAGAACGACAAGGGGCGGCTGTCGCAGGCTGACATCGACCGCATGCTGTCTGAAGCCGAGCGGTACAAAGAAGAGGACGAGAAGCAGCGGCAGAGGGTCGCCGCGCGCAACCAGTTGGAGTCGTACGTGTTCAGTGTGAAGCAAGCGGTGGAGGAGGCGGGAGACAAGCTCGGCGAGAGCGACAAGAACATGGCGCGCTAGCAGTGTGACGACGCGCTCCGATGGCTGGACAACAACACGCTCGCCGAGCGCGAGGAGTACGAGCACCGGCTGCGCGAGCTGCAGCGAGTCTGCTCCCCAATGATGACCAAGATGCACGGACACTCGGCGGGAGGTGGCGTCCATAGTGGTATGCCTGGCGGAGCGCCTGGCGGTCAACGCGACGGTCCCACCATAGAAGAAGTGGATTAATATCTCAATAACTGAAGGCTCTTGGATTACGAGTTCCTCTCTCGGATATTATGTCGATATATTTGTGATTTATTTTTAAGAATGGACCAAAGACTGATAATTTATTTTAATAGTTAAGATAACAATGGATTACCTTCTGTTTAATAAATAATTTCATATTAATTTATTAAAGTTTTTTATTGTAACCCTTTTTCATTACAACTCATTATATTACATTACAATCAAATTATGTACGTTTATTATAGAACACAGAATAGCATTCAAATATCCCAACCATTTGTTAGACTTCTTCTTCACATTCTTTAATTACGCCAGTAATTAAACTAAGAGTTTTAAAATAATTTAAAATAACTTTTCTAAAAGAAGCAGTAAACTCGGTAATGTACTCTGTAATTGGAAAACATGCAATAGCAGAATCAAAAACTGTAAAATTTTTTTTGGGCATTTTTAATAACAATTGTAAGGTTATTAATTTCTGTTTATATCTCAATAAATACGTCTGTTTTTGTACAGCTAATCAATAATAATAGAGATATTAATTTATACTCGGATAATCCATACACGGAAGCAACTGATGGAGCCGAGGTTTGGCCCTATCGGTCACCCTCGAGGTAGTCGCTCTCGGGCATAGGTAACGGTCCAAGCTGAGGCTACCTCTCAAGCCCTTATGCTGTTTACCCACAAATAGAGGCCTCGGCTGAGCGCCATAAGCGCTCTGTCACCTCAACCCGGTGAAACTGTAAAAGCTACACAGCGGCCATGAGCCCGAAAACAATATATATAGTCATTTTTTAATGATTACAGTTTTATTTATTGGTCTATAAAGAAATATGGTACTCGCAGGGACTGTCGAGGTTGTGCTTTTTAAAGCGTACTGTCGGTCCTTACACATGCTGCCTGTGGTCGACTATACGCAGCGGGCATACAGCGATCTGCGCTTTCAATACAATAACGCGTTCCGGGTGCTGATGGGGCTGCCGCGCCACTGCAGCGCCTCCGCCATGTTCGCGGATGCTGATACTGACGGCTTTGCGGCGATCATGCGCAAACGATGCGCTTCTATCATGCGTCGCACGCGTGACAGCCCCAACAGCAAGACAAAGTCTTGGATCATGTTGTGAAACCTCTCGGCAATATAATTTTTTAAAATATACCGTATACTTTCCACCAGGACTCTGCACCTGGTCACAAGGCACAAACTACCCAAGCCTGGCTTGCAAACCAATGTTCCGGACTTTATAAGAGCTGAAGACTGGCCCTCATCTAGCCCAGACCTCAACCCTTTAGACTTCAAATTATGGTCAGTGTTAGAGGACACTGCTCTAAACGACACGGCGACATTGAGTATCTTAAAAATCTTTGAAGCAAGCAGTGGCGAATTTCCCTTGGAAACAGTGCGTAAATCTATAGATTCGTGGCCAAACAGATAAAAGGCCTGTATAATAGCCAAAGGTGGCCATTTCGAATAGAATTTTTTTTTATTTTTTTCTACTAATAAATATGTAGGTATATACTTTAATGTAATATACATTACTTAATAAAAAAAAATGCATTCTCATTTGCACCAGAACCCGTGGCCGGACTAGGTACATCGATGTGTTTTTAAAACGAATAATTTTACCCGTTTTTGCAAATTTTTTATTGATGCTACGCTCCTATTGGTCGTAGCGTGATGTTCTATAGTCAATTCGACATACGAAATCATCAGCCATGCGCCAGCGCAAGTATAACCCGACCAATTATAAAATATGTTGTGTGCTCTGCGATGGTTGGTTTTGAAGAGATTTTTAAATGGGCGGTGGTGCTATGTGTTTATTCAGCGTATACCGATGTATTTTTAGTAAATAGGCAGGGCCAGGTAGCATCTTCTATAGGGCCAAGGGCTGCGATTATAAGTAATTCCGTTTTCTTATGGTGGTCTATTGTTAATTAATTGATCCCTAAAATTTTAGAATAACGTTTATAATTTCTATTAATAAGTAAGTATATTTATATCTAATAAATTATTAGTTATTAAGGTTATAAAGGTATTTCTTTTTATTTTAAACGAATTATAGGAATCAGTTTTTAACATTCCATTAGTGGGCGTCCAGACCCATTTATTCGATCTTTAGGTTCGCGCATCCAAACTAGTCTTGCATAAATGTACCTACGCTTCATTCCAGTAGATTGGCACAAGCTATAGAATTAGATGATAATGTAATGTGATACTACCAGAAGTTAAGAAAAAGACTATTCCTATAGACGACTGTCTACTCTTATCTTAAGACGTGGGATTCATACAAGATGATCTAGTACCTTACGCCATCATCAGACGTTAGACTTTATTTAGAAAACAATGAACTGGCCGAATACAATACAATTTTGAATGAACGGAAAAAAGAAATAATAAAGCTATTTATAAACACTTCCGATTATTCGCGCTTAAATCGAATTGAGGACAAGAACCGTGTAGGTTTGTTATCGAAATGGGGCTATTGATCTTATTCCGTAGATTGTTCGGGGATCGATTTGGATCGATGTAGGAACGGGGCGATGTCATTGCGTTATCCTATAATTAACGTATAACGGCGCTTGTTTATAACTTCCCTTCATAACTGAAATTGTATGTAACTGAATGTTCACTTCTTAGGGTGTCTTCTAAGTTAAAAATTGTGGAAAACAGTACACAGTTTAACAGAAGGTCATCAAAATCATTACAGCGGCTTATAACAGCTTCTACATTAAAGAGTAATGTTGGATTAATCCAGTTACATGAGGACCTTTGTAATAAGGAGGAGGAAAGCATCTCTGTGGGCGAACGGTCATGAGAACCAAGGTTCTGAACCACCGTCCCCGTGGAACTTATGGTCAAAATAATGTATAAT